>WAAD01009990.1:630183-645559 GCA_013389945.1 Fregata magnificens | reverse complement strand
CCCCCCCGGTTGAACACCGGAATTCTCGCTTCCCACCTCCACCGCCGGACCATCTCCCTGGCCGGCCGGGCGGCATCCTTCGGGATTCAGCCCGAGAACCGCATCCTCTCCCATCCCTCCTCCTCGGCCAGCGGCATCCATCCGGGCTTTAAGGAGGTGGGTTTTAAGCTGAGCTTAAAAGAAGGAGGTGGGTTTTAAGCTGAGCTTAAAAGAAGGAAACCGCAAATGTTTCCATCTAAATCAAGCGTTTCCATCTAAATCAAGCGTTTCCATATAAATATGCAAAACTCAGAGTTGAGAAATGTAAAAAACCAGAATTTAAACACCTTTTAAACACCCTTCTAGCCAGCTGGATCCATTCAGCCCCTTCAGACCTGCTCGGACCCGCTCGGAAACATCCCCACAAGCGATTGAAATCCCCTTCTCCTTGCCCCACCGGGCTCTCAAACCCCCCAGCCCGCCCAGTCATCCCTCTTTCCTTGTCGTTTGGGTTATATTCAAGAGGTAACTTTTTTCCCCAACCACAGATTCTTTGTCGCTCTCCCTCTAATTCCGCCGTAACGTTCACCCGGATAAAAGGATCGCGTTAATGAACATCAACGGAAGAACCGCAGCCGTAAATTAACCAGAGGAGCTGGCCTCCGGAGAAACCTTAATTCCACTTTGACGGCAAAATCCGATTCGAAAGATCTCTCTCCCCGCTGTGCTTTATTTTTGGCCGCATCGTTTGCCGGGCAGGTTGCCATGACAACCTCATATTCACCGGAGGGTGGCTATAATTGGGAGAGCACATTGTTAATTTAGCTCCTGATTTTTTTTATTATTATTATTATTTTGTCGTATTTTAAGCAAGGGGAACTGCCTGGATTTTCATATTTTTATCTACGATCATACTACGGTTTAATTATTAATCCGTGCGCCAACAGCATCGCTCCAGCAAAGGCGGAGCTGCCGTGCGGAGCTCACCGGGGCAGACAACGGCTCTGCCCGCATCCCGTTTCCCCAGCTCCCCTCCTCCTGCAGCCCCCCCGCATCCCCTCCAGCCCCCCGAGCCCCTAAGCCTGGAGTCCCCGGGACCAGCATTTCCCAGGGATGCTCCTGGTGTATGAGAGCAGGGTTGAGGAAAAAAAAGGTAGGATCCGCTCTCGCGTTAATGAGCATTTTTTGAAATGCCAGTGCGATTGGGATTGTCGACTTTAACCTGATAACGGTTCATCTCAGCTATTTATTAATAGCAAATCTCCCTCTTTGGAGAACGCCGGCCTGTAGGAGTGATATTAATGGCGTGAACATGCTGGCGTGTGTAAAGTCCTGCTCCTGGGTGCGCGCATCAGGCCCTGGCCCCGCGTGGTGGGACCTCTCCGAGCATCCCGCTCCCGCCCCAGCCTGCTCAAGGCACCCCCTGACCTGGTGACATGGCAAAATGCCACCAGGCGCTTGCCTCCGTTCTTGCTGGAAGGAGGAAGGTGGCAGGGCTGGGGACTGGGTGCTCTGGTTTAGGAGCCCGGATGGGTGCTGGATCAGGGCGCACAACTTCCAGCCTGAGATTTTGGCCGGGGGAAATGACCCTTCCTGCAGAGCGTGGGAGGGAGCTGGATTCATTCCTCTAGTAGGTGGGGGGGGAATTTGGACCGGGATGACAGCAGGGTGACTAAAGGAAAACCCAGGGAACGTGGCATGTGGGATGTGTGCCGTGAGCTATGGATGGGGCAGGGTACACCGCCTGTGCCGGGCAGCATCGGCCTGGGACTCGGGAAAAGGTGCCATCTCTGCCATCTCACTCCCACCCACGTGTGGGTTTGAAGCTCCACGGCCACGCTGGTCGTGGCATTCGTTATCAACCTGTCCCAGCAGGAAGAGAGAAAGTGCAGCTTTACAGTAGTGGGGGACTTTCTCCAGGAGCTGGCGCGGCTCCAGGTCCAAAGAGCGAAGTGGAGCTGCTGGTCCCGTCCCCATCCGGGTGCAACCCTGCTCCCCTCCAGCCCGATGCCACGGCCCCTCCGATGTGCACGCTCAGCGGCTTGGCGTCCTCCTTTTGTCCCTGCTTCTGGCTTCGTCCCGTTGGAGGGAAACTGGGAAAAGAGAGGGTTTCCACACAAAAAAAAAAAAAAAAAAAAAGAGGAGTTGTGAAAAGCCGGGGATGGAGGCGGGAATGGAAACATCCTTCTTTCAAGGAAAAGATGCTGTGGCTGCTGTTCTGGTTACCGTACACCAGGTAATAACACGAGATGACTCAGTGCTTGGGAAATTAAATTGCCTCTTTATTAAAAGTGTGCATTTAGGGAGGTAGTGAGGCATCGGGGGAGTTCCTCCATCGCCGTAGCAGAGGGAATCGAGGCAGGCTGCCTGGCTCCTTATGCTGCCAGGCACAGAGCCCACAAGATGCTGGGAACCACGCGGGCAGGCCCATCTCCTGCCTCAGCATCCTCCCAGGGTTGCTCCCAGGAAAGCGCTGACCATCTCCGGGAAGATGTTAAGAGTCTCCCTCAGCTCTCTCCCAATTCAGTGGGAACTGGTGGATCTCTGCCAGTGGGAAACGCTCCAGCCTCGTGATTTTTGTCCCAGGAAAATAGCAAGAGACAGAAAGAGCAGCCTGACACGTGAAGATATTTGAGAGCACAAACTGCAACCAAAAAGATGTCCTGCCAAACTCTGCCCTTGCCCTGGCAATACCCTTTAAAATGGCTTAGCAATGATGGGAACCTCCTGTTTCAAAGGGGAAACACAGAATATTTACAAAGTACCTTGCTCGTAGTGGCGGTGTGCTGGGAGGTTGGCCCTCCCTCGCTAGCTTGGAGCGAATCTTGGCTTCACAGAGTGTAGCTGAAGGCAAAATTCAATGCACTGTGTTCTGCTCAAATTATACATCCCCTGTGTGGAGAGCTCAGTTATACATACAGATAGGTATTGAAAAAATAAGCTAAAGAAGAAGGGAATTCCTTTCTTCTCCCCAAGTACTTCCGGCATACAGTGGGATGATGGGGATGTCTCCCAGGATGGAGACACAGTGATGCCCTCAGCAGGTTTCTAAGAGGTGACCATCAAAATGCCGCCATGGTCATCAAGTGCTTAGATGCTCCGTCAGAGACTCCTGCAGGAAAAGAAACCCTTAAAATAGTTGGGTCAACAATATTCCTGCCAGAGTCAGAGAGATCATTATTCTGGCCAGGCTGCAGTTGAGTTGAAAGCAAATAGATCTCCTTTAAAAAAACCAAATAATAGACCTACTGTAGAAGCAAGGACTGGAGACAGACAAGGTCTTTATTCCCGTCCCGACAGAGCCTGAGCGACGGCTCTGCCCTGCTTCCTGAGCGTGGAGACGTCTGTCCGTGCCTGGGGGGCCGGCGGCGTTGGACGTGGGGCTCCAGCAGTTCCTCCTCCACCCAAATCTTATGGGGTGGGATAGCCTGGCTGCAAAGCTAGATAGAAACTGCAGTGATGGGACGTGAATGTGGCCAGCCAGAACGTTCGTGGCAAAAGAGACAGCACAAAGCTGTCAAGATTCTCTCCTATATATATGTATAAATCAAATTTCAGAGCAGGGTACCCACGGGTGAAGCAATGCTTTGCTATGGCAAGAGGAGAAGCTGGTTTTGAAACGCCAAGTGCGGGGACAGGCTCCTTTCCCCACTTCTCAGTTATTTTTAGAAGGGCATTTGTATCCAGTGCGGCGATCGGTGCCAAGGCTATTTTCAAGTCAAGGCTAAATTCACTGGTATTTGGCGAAGGTCTGAAACAGGATTGGTCTGGGCTCCTGGAGAGCTGGGCTTATGAAGACTGCTTTGCTGCAGATGGCTTGACATCCAGCCCTGATGCAGCTTTCTGTACTGCAGATGAGAAGATGCAAGTCAGAACATTTGGATTTTCTCCTTGACCTTCCGTGTCGCTCAAAATAATATCCCTAGTTTCCCGTATTTCACATAACTCAGCTGCATAATGGGCTACCTGGACATAATTCATGACTTTCCTGCCCTGATTTAATTCACAACTACATCTTTGGATTAAAGAGGCTTTAGAAATGCAAACTATGATTACCCAGGTAAGAACAAATTACCAATTTAAAGGATTGCCACTATTCTAGCCCCGAGGAAACACATGGGCGTTTGCAAAGGTCAAGCTGCTGAGGAGGCTGAGCCGAGAGCTGGCAGAGGCATCGCAAGGAAATGAAAGATGTCCTTCCACACCAGGCAAGGCAGATCTTGTCAGATGCCTCCTCAGGGTGACAGAAAGCATCTCTGACAAGGACATCAATAACTCTGGGTTCGCTGGAGAACGGACTCAAATTAACCATTGACAAGTGCATTTTGCAGGGGCACACCCGGCCAGGAAATATTCCAGTAACCCAGGAATAGCTCTCTCTTCCCCTGCTTGAAAATGGGATTTTTTTCCATGATCCCTTATTGGGGATATTCATTGCATCAGAGGATTGCGATGCCTCTCAGAGGGGTGCAGCGGGGAGGAACTGCTAATCGGTGGGGTGGGAGAAGAAGCAGGGGAATTTCACTGGTGTTAGGGTGAGGGGTGTGGAAAATCCAGGGCGCTGGCTGGAGGATGACAGCAAGGCACTCTTCCAGTTTGACTCTCTGGGGAGACCTTATTGCGGCCTTTCAGGACTTAAAAGGGGCTTAAAAGAAAGCTGGGGACAGACTTTTTAGCAGGGTCTGTAGCAACAGGACAAGGGGTAATGGTTTTAAACTAAAAGAGGGCAGATTCAGACTAGATAGAAGGAAGAAATGTTTTACGCTGAGGGTGGTGAAACAGTGGAGCACGTTGCCCAGAGAGGTGGTAGATGCCCCATCCCTGGAAACACTCAAGGTCAGGCTGGACAGGGCTCTGAGCAACCTGATCTAGTTGAAGATGTCCCTGCTCATGGCAGGGGGGTTGGACTAGGTGAGCTTTAAAGGTCCCTTCCCACCCAAACCATTCTGTCATTCTATGATTCTACGACTTGGCCATTTCATCACTCAGAATTATATTCCGTACAGGCAATTTTATTGATATCATTGACTTTTAAGCAAATTATAGCCCCAAAAGACCACCTGGAATGAAGTAGTAGCAAGAGGAAGACTAAAGGATGGTTTTGGAGGAAAGCCATGCTTTAGGCAAGCTGAAGATCTAGCACTGTGGTCCTGGGAATACTTTTCATTAGAAACAAGGCTGAAGAGAGAAGGCTGGGCACCACACTGAGCTGTGATGGCTGTACCATACGAGCTGGCTCTACCAGAGCCACGGCAGGTACCGCTGGGGGGCTGTTAGCCCAACCCCTGGCTGCAGAGGGGTGGAAGGCAGCATGACTCAATGGGCTTGGATGAGTTGGGCTCTGCCACTGGTAACGATAGATGAAAGCCTTCCGTTCTCGGCCTCAGTTTTCCTCCGCTGAAATGGGTACAGCTCTACTTACTCTGTTGGTAAAATACTTTGCGAGTCAGCTTTCACCAGGTGTAAATCACCACCAGTGTTTGTAGAGCTGCCAGCAGCCCCGGGTTAGCAAGGACTGAGAAGGACTCTGAACATCTTTCTCTGGTCCTCAGGACAAAGCCCTAGGAGAAAACCTTCTTCTTTGGGAAAATGAGAAGTGTCTCAGGGTGTTACAGTCTTGTGCCTCATCTCCTTCAGGGTGGCGGCAGCTTCCTCACCTGACCTTGCGTTACTCCAGGATCTGGTAGGGAAGAACACGGAGCCCACCAAGGAGGCTTCCACCACACGCCTACTCACACCACCTTCTTGCTTCTCCTGCTCCTGGGAGCCCACATCCTCTGCACTCACCTTCCTGCACCCTCTGTTATCTCCCACGCATCTTCTAATGGTGCTTTTCCTGACTCTGACTCACCTGCTGGTATGGAGATCCTACCTTTCCCCCAAAATCCTGTCTCATCTCTGCCTACCAGCAAAGCCACCACAAACAGGAAGGAGGGTTGGCAGCAAACAGCACTCCAACACCATTTAAGATGGGAACGTGCTTGGCTGAGCTTGGAAAATAAGTGTATTTTTGCCAAATAAGTATAGTTTGTATATTATGCGCAAGGGAGAAACCATCAGGGTTGCTCAGACTCCGTTCCTTCGAGGGGAAGGACTTACACACCTACCTCCACCAAGGAGATGTGATATCTCAGAGCACCTGAGTCTGTCATCCACTTTTTCCCACTGGGCATCTCCACACTATGAAATGATAGTTCTTAACCACGTAATAAAACCCTACTCAGGACAAGACAACTTGTGGTTTCCACATGCCAGCAGGTCAGGCTGAGCAACGACAAGAGCCCAGGATTTATCCTTGGTCTGCTGATAAAATAAACAAGCTTATCTTCACGCAGGCTTTGCTTCTTATCCCATCACTTTGGTAAAAATACGCCCGGCTGAAGTCCTCCCCTCCCTTCTCCAGCAGCTGCCGAGGGCTGGTACCCCAGTTTAGACCCCTTTGCCTTCCCAGTAAGGTGACTGGGGAGGAAAGGGAAACATTTTTATTCCCTGCGCGCTGCGAAAGGTGTTAGAAGAAAAGGGCTCGACACGCTCCTGCTTTTGATAGGGGGAAAAAAGAGATAACAGTATCAAGCCAGAAGCACGCTGGGCATGTGGCAGGTATTTTATCATGCTGTGGCCTTCAGGAATCAGAGCAGGGCAGATTTATATTAACCATGCTGGGACAGAAATATATACATGCTACAGATATCCTCATATATACGCACGGGATAGCACGTATACATGAGATGGAAATTTGCAGCTGCCGAATAACGAACAACATGAAGGTACCGACTGACCTGCTCAACAGAAGTTAGTTATCCCCTCTAGGATAGGCACTGGTTAAAGATTTGGCTGTTTGACAGCAAAAGTTCTATTTATTTGCCCCAAAATACACAGTGCACAAAGTCTGAAATAACAGAAATAATGAAAGATCTTTTCATCTGGGTCTGACCGACACTTTTCTCTCCCGTGAGCTGGAGTGTGTCCCTGCAGCTCAGGGCACCAAAGGACCAGAGGGGCTGGGGGAGCCTCCCACCTCCCCATCACCCCTGGGTGCTGCTGGCCACCCACCCCATCCTCTGGTGACTTAGCATCACCCTGCCATCAGGCTGTCTGGCACCTATTAATTTGTTTTCCAAGCAGAGCAACACTTCCCAGCTAACAGCCTCCTTCCCTGCCTTAGCATCCTTCACTGCTCTCACCAGAGGTATCTCACCTGCCACCTTTCTTTTTTCCTAGCTCTTCCCCCAAAAGCCTCATTTGACCCCCCACGCCATGACTAACACCTAGAAGGGAAACTGAGGCATTTACAACAGCCATTAAAAAGCAGTACCTGGGGCTCCCTGCATCCCCAGGGTGGTGGGCAGCTTTTGCCCCAGAGCCTCAGCAGTTCATAAACATACCGTGCTTTAGCTAAATCAGGTTGTTTTACGCGAATCTCCTCAAACCATCCCATTGTGCTGACTGGAGGAGACAGGAGGAGCACCGTGCCTAGGGAATGGCTTCCAGGATGCTGGGCTGGGACTTCCCAGGAACATGAGGATCACCAGGAGCCTTCATCTCCTGCCACCCATTCCTCATCAGTCTCCCCCCATCAGCCAAGGAGAATGATAAGTTCCAAGTGCCCGAGGGCAAATCCATCAACCCCAAGGCTTTCTCACCCTTGAAATTCATACCCAAGAAGGATGGGCTCATCCCTTCTCCCCTCTCCTGCCTCTCCCTCCATCACCAGCACCTCTGAGTTGCCTATTTCCTAGGTTTCTGGTAAGAAGACGACAGCTGAAGGGCCACTGCCGTAAGAGAGCTGCAAAACAAATCATATCCACAGCTGTCCTTAGGATGTTTGGACTCACATGGTTGCTAAATACTTTATTGGGTTTCCCAGCCCGGACAACAAGCCAGCTCCTACTTGACGGGAAGGGACGTGTTTCCCCAGGACATCCCTCGTGGGGGAACATGTGTGCACACGTGGGAGCACTGAATGCCGCACCCCGGTTTGCTACGGGCTCTCAAATTGCCCATGCTTTTTCCTAAAAAATCATCCAAATGCTATAAAAAAGAGGCAAGCTTTTTCGGAGCTTTGACTGTAAAATGAACTTGCTTTTCTAATTTGTCACTATAGCATGACCGTGCTCAAACCCAGCTGGGGACCCCTGGGCAGGGATGGTCCCACAGCACCCTGGCTTTCCTGTGTACCAGGACTGGGCTCTTTTTCCCAGGGACGGGACACAAGGAGATGTTTTCCTATGTTTCCTCCCTAGGTTGAGTGAGGAAATTCGCTTTGTTTCAGAAGTGACAGTAAAATCTGGGAAGATGCTGAGTTCATCCCTCCTTAGCTTCGCTCCTATGCATAAATATTAGCAGGTCTTTGGAGCTGGACCAAGAATGAACAGGCTCAGCCCTTCAGTCAGCAGTTATTCCAGTGTCCCCTCTTCTTCTACTGCTGAAATGAAATGTTTAATTTAACTTAATTTCTAAATTATCCTAATTAAAAAGGGCTAGCAACACAATTAAGTGCACTCCACAGAGAGAAACTGCTTTCTTGAAAGGAAAGTAATCATGAAAGACCTGCTTTTGGACTCCAGATAATATAATTTCCAGCAGATAATGTTTAATTTCTGTATAATAAACCCATGTTCCCCATCTGGGCTTCATTCACACGGGCTGAAGTGCAGACAGTTATAGCAATAGTAGACTCAAACCTTGGTTAGCACCTTTCAGATCCTGGAGCTGAGAAAAACCTTATTGATTACAAGTCCATGAAGTTTGCAAAGCACTTCTAGCCATTTGGAGAAGCAGAGTATTGCAATGCCAAGCACCCCAAACTCCTCAGCATCTTCTGGAAAACCATGAGATTTTGGGTTCTAGAATAGAATAGTTCACTTGGAAGGGACCTACAACAATCCTCTTGTCCAACCTCTGCCCAGGTTCTGAGCATTTATGGAGCACTTGGCAATCGCACCAGGTAAAATCCTTTCTTAATGATATATTAGATCCATTTCTGGATTCTAGCAAGTTGTTGGAAAAGGCATCCGATGTTGCCAGAGTCATGCTACAAATCACAGGAGAGCAAGGTGATGGGAAATGATTTTCTCCAGTTTTAAAGAAAGAAAAAAAAAGCCTGGTCGCCTCTCCCAAGGGACATATTCTCCTAGGAGGGACTGGATTTCAGAAAGGGCTGAACTTTGCTGCAAAGATAGCCCTGAATAAATCTCCTTCTATTCGTTCTCTCCAGGACACTGCGATTATAGTTGACGAGAAATGATCAAGAAATACAGGGATGCATGGCAGGACATGAAAGATGGGCCAATTTAGTTGCAAGCATTTAACAGCAAAGGTAATTAAGGGTGTGGGACCTGGGGCTGTGGTGGATTCCTCATCAGCCGGAGTCTTTAATCAAAGTTGTTTCTTTTTTGTGTGTGTATTTAATAGAGGCTTCTAAAACAGTGTGCTAGGGCTTAAACAAAACGGTGGACATTGTATGGGGATTACTGGGTGCGGTCCTTTGGGCTGCATAAGGAGAGGGCATCAGAGGAGACCGTCCCTCCTGGCCTTGAGCTCAGCAAGTCTACTCCTGCTCACCTTGGGAAATATCTACATGAAGACATTGCCTCGGAAATCCTGGATAAATTATTTGGGTGTGCTCAGATGCAAAGGGAAGTGTCAAACCTTGTGGCATCCCTGGCTGTGACGGGGCTGTGACCACCCTGTGAGGACACTGGCCAACCGAGGGCACCGGGGAGAAAATGCTTGAAGGAAAATAACTCTATCTGGAGAGACAAGAGTTTTGGTTTTTAATAGATTTGAGTTTGTACGAATTAAACAGGTTCTTTGCAAAGGATTTATCTATCAACCAGATCTCAGGCACTGGGAGTACCAACATCCCTCACAGTGCTGCAAGCCTGAAGGTGAGATAGCATATCTGATGGCCCCAAGTAGCTAAGATACTTCCAACATATATGAGGAGGTTTCTGTTTCCCATCTTCAGCATTAAATTATTGTTTGTGCCTGCCTTTGCCTTCTGCTGCCTGACTCCCGTGGGGTCAGAGGGTTTGGTGGAGGTGTTGATAAACCACATCCACATAATATATGGGGATATAGTCTTCCCCATAATAATGGGAATATATAATTCCCCATGATATACAGGAATTGTGGGAGGACATGTCAGAGCAGCAAAGGTCCTTTGTGTCACTGGGGGCACAATACCTCCACCAAGGACCAGAGTGAGGAGCTCCTCCTGGTCCCACTGCACTCCTTAACTAGCTCCACGTCAAGCACGTGTCCTCCACAGCCACAGCCCCATCTTCCCCCATTAAAATCAGAACCTATTTGAGATGAGAGCAGGGAATTGGCTGCCTCTCCTGCCCCAGCAGCACCACATCCAACACCACATCCAGCTTTGAACACCGGCACAGACAAAGCAGGCGTCAGCCTTTGAAACCGCTGCCCTGGGCTCCTGTTGCAGTTCGTGGCAGGTGAAAGGTGGCAGCAAAGTTTACATAAAGCGTAGTCAAACAGAGCTGGGTTTCTGCCCCTGAGCCATCGGGGCTGATACTTTGCTGGCTTTCTATAGGTTTAATGCCATAGTTGGTCACACAGAGAACAAATTATAGGAATGCTCATGACGACGGTGAGAATAGGTTCTCACGGCTGTGACCCTGAAATACCAGTAGCCTCTTCTTCCCAGCCCTTTTCCCACATCTGAGCCTTTGCCAGCAGCAGCCAAGCCCCAGAATAAACCGAGTCAGGTCCTGAACAAACACCGAGAGGAGAGGAGTTGTCTTGTTCCCCTGCGGCTGTAGTGCACAGCTTGTTCCAGCCTTGGACGTTTAGTGCTCGTGAGATGGAGGTGTTTGCTAACGTGGATTATTCCCATTCACCGTCCGGCCTGAGGACACCCAGGCAGAACTTCAATTCTTGGTGCATTCGCCCGCGTGTTCAAAAAACTAACCTGGAGCCACATTTCTCCATGAACGATTCTGAAGCACACAATTTATTAGACCATTTCTGTTAGACCATTAGACCACATCTCTTCGAGACCCTCACCTCAGCACCCCCAGCCGTGCAGTAACATACAGTACCGCATGCCTGCCTGGTACCCTTTTCTCACACAGATGTTGTTCCCATCGCTCCCATACCCATCCTCTGTCCGACTGAAGTCACTAGCAGCGGTGAAGTGTGGAGTGGACATCAGGACATTTTTCTTTTGGATTTGGGAGGGCAGGGAGATAAATCTAATTTTGGAAAAAAAGAGGGTTTGTTTTGTATTATTTTGCAAGCAAGTCAGCATAACAAATAGAAAAGGCTCTATTTAAGTGCCCAAACACAGGTGTCTTATGCCAGCTGAGAATCCCTAAGACATCTGCATGGGCACATGGGTGACACAGGACACAATACCCTCCTGGACTATCGGTGGCGGAGCTGGGAGACCTCAGAGCATCCCCGAGGGATACCTGTGTTCTTGCAGCTGAACCAGCTCTAAAATACCTTGGCTCTGTAGAAGACAACCAAACTGTACAAGCCCAAAACAGATGTCTGGGCACACCCTAAACTGAGGAAACATTGGAAAGTCATGCTGAATCCACATTGAGGCGTGCGCTTTCTCTCTCCATCCTCATCTATCGCAGCCCCCCTGCTTTTCCTCCTGCCTCCACCACTCATCCTTTCTGCACTCAGTGATGGAGGGAGGAAAGAGGTCTCAATGTTGGAGGTGCCAAACCCATCCCTGCACAACACAGCCTTGGGCAGGGCGAGAAACCCTCCTTAGGAGATGCCCAAGCTCTAATTTGGGCATCCCGGGTCCACGCAGGGGTCGGTGGAGAGAAGCAGGCTCCTCCTTTGGCAGGAACGAGCCTCTCCCCGCAGAGACCCAGGAGGTGATTAGACGCCTACGAACCTCCTCTGTTGTTTGCCTGCCACGAAGCTCCCTGCCCCTTTGACCTCATCAAGCTTTAGGATTTGAGACACACTAAGTCAGCTGAATCCTTTCACATCCTAAATGCCCGGACCCCCTGACTATGTTAACAGCAGCACTATTGCAGCATTGTTTCCAAACGCTTTACAGTCAGATCAAGCCCAAAGCCCAAGGTTTATGGTTTACCCTACCTACAAGTTAGGGGGATAGAAAATCAGGAAAAGGAAAAATAGAAAAAACAAGCTTCAATATTCAGGTTCTTAACACTGAGTAGCTAAGAGAGTGTGAAGAAGCATATTTTATTTTAAGTCCATGCTTCTCCATGAGTCTGTCCTTGAACAGAAGATGGGATTAAAAATGCAATTAAATGTAGAATTAATATATCTATATATGACATAATATTTAATGCATGTGCTAGGTATAAGAAAAAAAGATCACCAAGCCAACTGATGCCTTCAGGAGAGGTTGCCGTTAACTACTACACTGAATTGAACGATCTCTTCTTTGAATGGTCTTGAATGATCACATGCTTCAGGAATTCAGAAAAAGCAGATCTCATGCTCAACCCTCTCAGTCTTGAATTAAAACCAGTGTCATGCTTTCCTGCTTTTTCAGCTCTCAAATGGTTTGCTTACTGAAGGCAGGAACCTGTTGTCTCTGTCTGCTAAGGAAGTCACCGCTGTCAGACCTGGGTGCTTCAAACCCTGGCCTGGGGCTGAGCCAGCTCAGCTCCAGACTTCTGCATCAATTCCCACAGCAAACATGCTCCGCTGTCACAACAGATACAATTTAAACCAGACAAGTGGATATTAAGCTAAATACTTAACTCCCATCTGAAATAGTTTTGTTTGAGGAAAGATCCTAGCATGCTACTTAAGCCAAACCGCATCTTATATTTAAGACTCCACACATCTGTATTTACGGTGCTGTATTTCCATCCCAGTCTAAAACGTTATCCTGACACCAGGGTGCTCCTGTTTGCTTCATCTTCATGCAACAATTAAATCCATGGCTTTGCATCTGTCTGTGCATTGCCAACCTCCTGAGACTGTTAAGAGTCATGACATGTTTTCAACCTGCAGAGGGAAGAGCTATGTCTAATAGCTTACTAGTGGGTTTTCTTTGGTGCAAAGCTGCAGGAACCTCCCAGAGCATCTTTCCCAAGCACGGTGGCTGGTTGGATCTGCTCTCAGTGGGACCAGCTGCACTCGCACAGGCACTGAGCACAGGAGATATTCAGACCGCTTTGCCATGTGCAGGGCCAGCTCTCCCCCTTGCAACCCCCCCTTCAGCAGCCAGCACTCCCAGGGTTTCAGGGAGCTCGGTGGCAGCAGGAGAGCTTCCAGGCTGGAGCTGGCCACAGCAGCCACCTTCCCCATCCCATCCCATCCCATTCCATCCCCGGTGTTTGGGAGCTCAGCGTTTCCAACCCACCTGTCCCTTGTTTGCAGCTTCGAACCAACAGTGTGTCTCCATTTCCACCCATCCCTTCTCCTGCACCGTTTGGTTCCCCTGTGGAGACCAAGCCCTCCCTCTTGGCTTCCTTTGCCAGCTCCTTAATTTCTCAGTTGAGTGCCTTCATGCTCCCCTCCCTGAGGACTTCATAAGGTGTTGGTGAACGGCACATTACGGTGAGAATCAGCTGCATTTTTGTATCTCCATGCCACGCTGAGAGCTGAGCACTACATCGTGGTCGAGGGAAGGAGCTGAAATGGCTGGAAAGGACCCTGGCGCCAAGCCAGGGCTGAGCTGGCATGGCTTGGAGCTGGCACAGCCACCAGCAAAGCATGGTGAGACACAACCTCTGCTATCACGGTACTGTTGCGCAGGCCTTGGCACCGTGGCCGAGGTCGATGACAACCCAGGGAGCTATAGAAAAATTTTCTGTTGCTAAACCCCAGGTGCAGGGCACGAACGCAGCCCTGCACCCTGCTAAACCCATCCCAGCTCTACCACAAGCGAACCTGAAGAGATGTCAATCCTTTCTATGCCAGCCTGAACACTTTTCACTCACGGCAAATGTTTTAGATCCATCTTGGATTTAATGGGACTTGAGAGCTCCCAGCACTCAGCAGCCGCCAGCCTTAGCGTTGCATCTTGCTCAAAGTCCCCATGAGCATCTATCTATATGCTGGCACGTGGCACCGAAGCTTTGTGGCCTGGGACTCTCGTTGCACACACTGATCACTTCCACAAACAGCTGATACAGGAGTTCAGGTCCCTGCACGACAAAACAAGTTTCTCTTTGGAGCCAGGAGACTCTTCTGTAGAGGTTAGAGGTGCTGGGCACCCCTAAATTTCACATGGGGTTACTGGAGCTTCTCTTCTGCCAAGGCATCTTGGAGACGAGTGGCATTTCCAGGGGGGAGATTAAGGATAAGTCTTATTTTTAAGGACCAATATCATCTGTTTTGGCTCAGCACAGCAGGCCCACGAGGAGCACATAAGCAAGTTATTTCATTCCAGCTACATTGTTTAATATGTAATATCCTCCCTTGGAGGTTGTTAAGCCACTGTTAGAGCAGGAGTTGTTCTCGAGTGCTGGTTTTAGCGATGAATCGGGTTCACCCTGGCCAAAAACTGCTGCTCGTGCCTGCATATGGGGAGGTCACCTCTTGGCCAGAGCCTGGCTGCTATCTGCCAGCTCAGAAAGGCTGGTTTGAGGTGGCATTGAGATGAGGTGAGGTCTACCTGCTCCCCGAGGCCACAGTGCTCCTCATCCTGCCTCAGAGCTGCCAACGGTCATGACGATGCCCCAGCCAGGACAGCCTTCATCCTCTGGGTCCCCCTGGGCAAATCCAGCCCAGACACGGCACATGCTCTGGGCATGGGTGAGCAGAGGAGGAGAGCTGCCTACCTCATGTATGGAGCGACAGGATCTATGAAAGATAAGAAAAACAGCTGTTACAGCAGTGTATTTGGTATTTGCTGCCATCTGAGCAGAGCCTTTGTGTACCTCGCAGCACACACACGCAGTTGTGCACCTCAAGGTCATCACCAGGTCTTCAACACCACACCACACGCCACAAAGCCCATCTCTGTGCCCTGCATCCATTATTCCATCTCAGTCTTTGTAATAGATGGGTTGGAAATGGGCTTGTGGCTTGTGTCTGGTGCACCTGTAGCCTGGTGCTCCCCCATCCCCATGCTCCTGCATCCCAGCAGCCCCCCATGCTGATGCTCCACATCCTGGTGCTCCTGCATCTCTGTAATCTGCCCCCATCCCAGTGTTCCTGCATCCTGGTGTGCTTGCATCCCAGTACTTTCCCCCATCCTGGTGCTCCCCCATCCTGGTACACTCCATCCCAGTGTTCCTGCATCCCGGTGTGGTTGCACCCCGGTACCCTCCCGCATCCTGGTACCCGCCCCGTGCTGGTCCCCATCCCAGTACCCCCCTCCCCCATCCCGATATCCCACATGCTGATATCCCACATCCCGGTGTTCCTCAGCCTGGCACTCCCACCCCAGTGCCCCAGGACCCCCATCCCAGTACTCCCACCC
>WAAD01009990.1:605447-629878 GCA_013389945.1 Fregata magnificens | reverse complement strand
CCCCCCCCGCCAGGTCTCACACCCGGGATGGGGGGGTCCCGGGGGGGCCCTGCCTGCCACCCTGCCTGCACACCCACGGCTCCCACCTGCAGCGAGACGACACGGGGGGAACCTCTTCCCCCCTCAACCCACGCGGGCCATCTCCCAAACCGTCTCCCACAGCGCCATGGGGGATGGCGCAGGTGTTACGGAGCGTCCCACGGGAAGGGATGAGAGCAGGAGGGATGCTGAGGGCGGTGGGCACGGGAGCTCAGCAGGTGGGTCTGCGGGGAAGGACCACGTCCACGAGCTGCTAAGGTGCGTGTAAGCCCTCGCACGCTGCAGGTCCCACCCATCACATCTCCTCCAGCCTGCAGAGCACCAAGGGAGCTCAAACAGCCACATCCCAGGAGGAGGATGGGAGGCATCGTGCTGCGCTTTCAACCCCGGCCGTCTCGGCCGTGGGAAGGCCAGCGACTGCCCCACGAGCTGCCGTGAGGGACCATCTGGGACAGGCTGTCTCATTGCATTTCGTTATCCACTGCGTTCCCCGGTTGCCTACAGCCCCTTGGGCTCAGCAGCTGTCCTGCTCTCAAACCAGATGCAACGAAATCTTCTGCTCTCGCAGCCCTTTCTTCAGGCCACCCGTCCCTCCCTGCCCACGGTATTGCACAAGATGAAGTTTTTCCCTTGCGCCTTGGAGCCAACGAGGACGGACGGCGCGTTCCCGGCCATCTCCAAGGATGTCCTTTCCCGCAGTGACCCACCACAGGGCCCCATGGCTGTGACAAGCAAGCGGGCTCCTTTGCCACCTCGGTGTCAGACCATCCTGGCAGGGTCCATATACGATCAGAGGAAGGTTTGAAGATTTCTTGCTTGGAGCTTTATCAGGTAGCTCTACTTTGGGGAACAGTTTGGGAAAGGAAATGGCCAGCAGGCAAAAAGCACTGGCTGATGATGGAGATGGGGACACCAGAAAAGCCCACAGCACCTGCTCCCATCCCAGCTACCACGCACGGCAGGTTGGATTTACCAGCGGCTGCCTGGTAAAGCTGTTTGTCAGCTGGACTGGACGTGCCAGCTGCCAAGGGTGCTCCCGACGCTGCAGAGATGTTCACCACTGAGATTTCAGTGCCCAGGCAGGGTCCCTAGCTGAGCGCTCCCACCTAGAGCAGTTTGGGGGTTGCTCCCCCTGCCCAAAGGCATCCTGAGGCTGAAGACATCCTTATGAGATCCCTCCAAGTGTAACTGTGGTCAGACCCACTCCAGACCTGGTGTCAGCCTGGCTGCAACAGGCTGCAGAGCTCAGGGTGGTAGAGCAAGCTCTGCCACCGCCGTGGGGACAGGTATCATCTCCTAACCCTAACTCTTTAGGAATGGAGACTGCTTGGGGAAATGCTGCCAGGAATAGCACGGTAAGAAGTGACCTACCTTCCAGCAGCCAGGAGTTAAAGGTGTGAATTGGATGCAGGTTCCCAACTCAATTTCTTCTAACCACCCCTTCCTCTGGGAATACAGCTCAGGGCCTTCCTGAAGCCAGGGTTGGAGATGAAAAGGCAGAGACAACCTGCAGCAGCAAGTCCCATAGCTGCACTTTTGCAAGACGATACTTTAAAGTTTGTTTTAACTTGCTCCTTGACCTCCTTTGGATGCCGTCTTGTTCTTCCCCTGGAAGTAATGAGCATTTTGTTCTCCGGAGGCCATTTCCACACCCGTATGTGACTGTATCTTCTCTGCTCTCAGTCTTAAGACTTCATGGGCATAGCTTGAGACTTGTTCCACTTCCCTGAACATCATTTGCACTGGGGAAAGTGCTGCGAGAGGTAATTGGGGCTGCAGCTTACTTCAAATAATGACAGTTTTAAAGTACAGGACTCTGCCAGCAAGCTAAGAACTGGACGCAGGCATGAAGGTCTGGTGGGACACATGCACAGGAGAAAGTCCAGGGCTGTGTGTATGCAGAGCTGGCCTCCCTGCCGGAGCAGCTGGCCGTATCCCAGCAACACAGCTCTGTACCAGGAAGGATCTGGCCCAGGAGATCTTTCCTGGGTTCCTATGTATTCACGCAGCAACCCAAAAGCACGAGGGTCTTTGATTTTAAGATCAGGACCTTGCCTCTGCCCGTCACTGATGAAAGTTGCTCAGGACCGGCTGGTGGTCTGCCGGGTGCTGACAGGGTGGGTGGTGCGCAGGCTGCTCTGTTTGGCCCAGATGCCCTCTGAATGGCCACAGTGCCACACAGAGGGTAGCATTTGGTGGCACTGAAGTGACGCTGAGCCCACTGCCATCTTTTTCTCCAAATGCATCGGAGCCAAGGCCCTGGGACCTGCTCTAAGCTTAGGGGCTCTTATCTACACTCACCACCATTTGGAGAAGAGCCCTTCCAGGCTCTTCTTGCTCCTGCCCATCACGTGCCTGAGCACGGCTGCTCCAGGGACCCCCCCCCCATGCACGCAGAGACCTGCTGCCCACACGTGGCACAGCCGCATGCGCCATGCCCACCGTGTCCCTGCACGCGACCCAGGAGGGACCGATGTTCGCAAGGGCCAGCCCTGCCCCTGGCTATGGTCAGCACTTGTCCAGAGGCAAGAAAGCTGGGTCCTGCTTCCAACCCTGATGCCTTTTCAAGGTGGGTCTAACCCCTCTGGGTGCTTCCCCACCTCTCCCAAGAGGCACGAAGAGGAGTAGGAAACGGGGTTGGGGAGAATGCACCTTTCCTGAGTTCCCTAGGAATGGAAATTAAATTAGGGGAGTAGCTTGGGGATAAAATGTAATGAGAGGGCTGGGTTAAACAGCAGGATAAGCTGGAGGCCAGATGAACGAGGGTGGAAGGAGCTCCCCATTTCTCAGGGCACCATGCTGGAGCACCATACTGGAGCATGCTGCCTCTGAGCCAGGCGCCGTGGGAGCAGGCTCTCGCTTGCCTGCTGGGGTCCGGTGATGCGGGGGGGACTAGAAGGGGACTGGAAGGCCTCAGGGACCCCCTGACCTTGGACAGGAGTGGGGGAGTCTCAGCCCTCTGCAGAGCTTCCCAGGCGCAGTGCCTGGCTGTGCTCCCTGATGCCAGCCTGGCTGTGGGCAGCCAGCTTGCAGCACTGGACTTGTATTTTTGGTTTCTCAGCTGTTTTACCAAAGAAGTAATTTGGGAGGATGGACAAGAGGGTTAAACCCAGCTAACAGCATTGCTGCTGTACCATCCATAGCCTCATAACACCAGCTTTCTGCTATTTAAGCCAGATTACAGCTATCACCGTAAGTTCTCCGTGTAGATACAGTTTATATCTCCACTGATAGCAGTCAATCAGCGTAAAAAAGGGCTCATTTTCTTGATCTCCTGCCCCAGCTGTAGGAACACAGCAGCCAGGGTCGCACCCTGGCTGTGCCCAGGCACTGAAACCCAAAAGCCTGGTCCCTTCCTTAGTGCTTTGCTCCAGGTACCCATGTCCGTAAGGACCTCCTGGCCCTGCACGGGGGACAAGAGGGCTCCCACCCTTCACAGGGACTTGTTGGCTCGACACACAGGATTTAACCTCCCCTCTAGACCCTTCAGAAATGCTTCCCTGTCTTCTCCGCTTGCCAGGGAGCTGCTCCCCAGGGAAGGCTGCGGTCCCCGCCCCGGGCTGTGATTGTGCAGGTGGCCACACAGGGGTGCCAGAGACTGCTTGTCTGCAGTCATCCATCCCTCTGCCAGGCACCAAACCCATCACAGACGGCACTCTCCTGCTGCTGCAGCCCAACAAACTGTCCTTTCAGGAACGTGGTCCAGCATCCTGGACTCTGCAGACCCTTTGGATCCTGCATGCTGTGACAGCCAAGCACGCACTGCTGCTCGCGACATCCGAGTTATGGTCTGCTGCGAGTCTCACCAACCGTTTTCAGCGCAGAGCAGGACTGGGAGTACTAGGATCCCCTACAATAGCCCATGGTAGTTGCAAGTCAGCCCTTCAATAACCCAGGAATAAAGAAAGAATAATGCTAAATGCTGTTTACCCAAGTTCTGTCCCTTTGGAGTAACATTCTCCTGTTGTGCTATCAGCGGCTAGTAAGTATTTGCAGGTAAAAAGAGTTGTATAGGGCTTGGAGCAAGTCATAAAGAGCAACCTGTGATTTGGAGGAAACCCTTGGCCCCAAACCCTGATCTTCAGGGAGGCCTGAGGATGACCAGAACAGTTTTTTTGGTCTTCCATGAGGAGTTACAAATCTCTTTCATCAAGTCCCATGAAAGAAGAGTTAACCAGTCCCTGGGATGAAGCTGGTTTTGAAGTATGCATTACAAACATAGGCTGGAGGTCCCCCAGCTGCAAGCGTGCTCTGTTTCATGCAGCTGAGAGATGCTGCAGGATTCAGTAGACCCACGTGCACTGTTCGATGCACATGTGCTGCATCCTGGCAGATGCAAGTTCTCTTTTTTGCTCGAAGAACTTGCTGGATGCTCCTTGGGCTCCTCTCACTTGTCTTCCTCTCCGCTTCCTTTCCCCTGAAAGCTTCAGAGGAAGAAACATTTCCTGGACCACATTTATTAAAATATACCAATTTTTATGAGCATTTAGGATGCCCAGTTGCTGCTGCAGTGAGCGTGTAGCTGGCCAAACGTGTGCTTGAGCAGAGTCATTGCATAAGGCACCTTGCAAAGGAAAGGAAGAACAGAGTCAGCTGTAGGAGCTCAGGACAGAGGAGAACAGCTGTAACAGCTGGATGAACAAGGAGGCTCGCTTGGAGGCAAAGACAGGGGTGTTTTTATAAGCTAAGTATGCGTCCACAAATCACAGAACTCCTGCCAGTACCTTGACCTCTTGTGTTAATGACAAGGTAGGATCTGCAGGCAATTAAATAAGGAGCCAGACTGAAGCGCTGCCAAATCACCCAAATTTATCATAAGTCACATAACAACGTTACTTAGGGCCCTGCTCCAGGGATTTAGAGCGTTGCATCTCCTTTTCCTTTTAGAAACACTCCCTCACCCAAAAAACAGTCAAGTTTCTAGCCCTCCTAAAAGGTGGGGGAGAAGAGGAGTGGAGGAACCTGGAAAATATAAACCAAGTTCAGCCTCACAGTTCAAAAAAAAAACCCAGAGAGGAAAGAAGACTTGGAAGAGTTGGGGGGGGGGGGGGGGGGGGGGCTGACTCATGGTATTTGAATGCTTGGGGTTGGCAGTGCTGCCTGTGGCATTTCTGTTCGAGTCCAGTCCATGAAATCCTGGAAGTTTTGCAAGACACTGTTAGATGATTTCTAGACCAAAACTATGCTTCAGTTTGGAGAGTCTGCCCAGCCCTGCTCCGACTGTAGCTTGTGACACTGATTCTTCAGCCTCTGTTCAGGGACTGAGTGGAAGGATGACGGAAGGCTAACATCCCTGCCATTACCCTTGTCCTCCAGCCAGCATTGGAGACCCAGAGCAGTGTGCTGGAGTACGGTTTTGGCACCGAACATGAACAGCCAGTTTTCTAGCACACCAGCAGCTCCAAAGGCCACGCAGTCATTTCAGGCACAGTCTTACTTGGGGACAGATCCACAGAAAGTTTGCGTCCCCCCCCCCAGCACTTGTGGCACATTAATAATAACTAACTTCTTCACGTGATGGAGGAAAGCCTGTGGGTTTCACAAGGGCAGGAAGAGGCGTGCTCCTCTGCCTATATCTCCCGATGCAGGGAGTGCAGGAGGGCAGGAGCGAGATGCAGACACCCCAGTGGGATGAGCACCTCCATCCTGATGCTCAGGCACTAAGTTCACTTGCAAAGCCTTGGACCGAGGCTGAGATTATGCCAAGAGTGGATCCTGAGCGCCGGGTTTGGAGGTCTCTGCACTGTGCGGTTGGGGCAGGGTACCAGAGCCACCAGCTGGGACCATCAGGAGGAGGTGGAGGCACCAGTCAGTGGGAGCAAGATGAGCTGGGGAGAAGGGAGAAATCACTGAGCACAGGCTAGCTATCTGCATAGGGGATGGCTCAGAGCCAGCTGATTAGATCTGGAGACGCAGGTCTCATAATGCTACTGTCTGAGTTGTTTTGCTGACCCAAGGCAGCTAAAAATAAAGGCAAGTAGACAAAACATCGCCTGCTCTACTGACAAAGCACATTAGTAACTATGGGTGGCCTTAGAGAACCGGATTAGTGTGGCACAGCTGGATTCTCTGCAGCCTGCCTGACGCTCGTCCTGTGGCCAAGGACTTCTATAACACTGTTCTGCCTTATTGATGTTTCAGGGACCTCCCCTGACAGCTTTCCCCTCGCTGGGGCACTGAAAAGGTCTTTCTCTTCTACGTAGCGCCTTATTTCCACCTAAGGCATAAGTGTATCTTTGGGACTCCTAAATCTTTGCCAGCTTGAAATATATCTAATAGCTTTAGAGGGGGAGACAGGCAGAAGATGGAGTTTCTTTAAGAAGGTAAGTTTAATGCCCACCCCACCTCCTGCCTCACCATAAATGAATAATCACGGGAAAACACATCACTACAGAGCACCAGGGTGCTCCCAGCATCCTTTCCACTTTTATCAGGGTTAAGTGAGACCCCAGCACAGCTCTCCGTCACTGACCCTCGAAAGATGAAGAGGTAATTTATAGCAACCTGCTCTTTCTTCCCCGACTTTGCCCTTCGCCTGCTCTCGGTGGAGCACAGGGCTCTTCACTGCCTCGCTGCAGAAATGGGGAAGCTGCCCCAGATTTAAGGGGCTCCTGAACCCCACTGAAAGCCAACAACAGTAAAACCTGCTTCTGTTTTTCTGCCAGGCTCATAACCTGGCCTCTGCTGAGCCTTGTCCTCTACCAGAGCAGCCTGCCTCTTTCCTTGCTGTCTCAAATTATGCATCTCTTCTTTATTCCTCTCTCTTTTTGCTCCTCCTGGGTCTCCTCCTCCAGTCCAGGGCTGCAATTAAAAGTCCAGGTCTCTTCCGTTTCCCATGGAGAGAGTCGTAGAGAGTCACCCCTGCCAGAGGGGGGATTTCAAACCTTCATCTGTGATGTGTCTCACCTCCAGTCCTTGGCCTTGCCTAAACTTTCCCAGCCCTTTCTTGTGGCTAGGAGGAGAGCTCTTCTTAGGATGCATCATCAAGAGACTTGGGTAAATCTGGAATGCAGGTGCCGTTTCCAGAAGTGTATGTTTCCCTGGAGCATTTGGCTGCTTCCTAATGGGAAAATTGTCTGCTAGGTTGAATCCAAGGGCCCAGAGCTCTGAGCTCTTTGAAAAACATTATGCCTGAGTCTACCATTTGAAGCAGGTAAGTAACACGGTTTGGGTTTGGGGGGTTTTTTTTGGTAGAAAAATAAGCAGAGCTACAAAGATCCTGAGCTACACAACATTCCCATGGCAAAATTTTAGATATCTCCCAGGCTTCTTGTTTCTGTCATCCTTTCCCATTTCTTTCTGTTGCACTACAGAAATGCTGTACGCAGCTGGAATACAGCTCGCATGAATGATGCTGTGTATAATATCCTCGCGCTGCACACCAGCACTCGCCAATGTGACCTTGGTTAAAATTGGAAGCCATCCCAGATCTTTCTCCTTCACTAATATATTTAGAAGCCTTTGCTGAGCCTGGCAGAGCAGCACTAACCTGCGCACTCGCAGGATGTCAGAATAAATGTGCAGTGATATATAGCTTTGGAATCGCAAGGCTACAATAGAGCAGCAGGCGTGGAATTGGACAGGGCGTGAGGATCCAAGAGTCATCATCTGGACCTTGGGTAAAGGCTCACTGAGAAACAAATGATATACTGCCCGTCCCAGAGGCTGGCCAGGGATGCGTACGCTGCGTTTGAGGGAGTCTAATGTACTCTGCTGGTGGGAGCTGCTCAAAGACACCTTTCTGAGTTGTACATGCTAACGCTCAGGTTTTGAAGCCTTGCTGAGATGAATGCTGGGATTAGCCTCTCTTGCACACTTCCCAAATCTTTTTGCCAGTAGAGTGAAATATCTTGGCAGGAGATTATTCCTCTTTCAGGAGCATGAGAGCTGGGAGCAGCAAGCAGGGAGCTTGCTGGGGGAGGTCTTCCCACCCTGGCTATTCTGGAAGTGCCTGATAATAGTTATGAGTTATTGCACTTCAGATTATCAGGACTCAAGGGAAACCTTCAGGTGACAGACGCAAGGACTGTCACCACCTCCTACCAAGACAGATAAATCTGTGTATCACCTTCCTAACCCTTGCTCAGGGAAATGCCATCTGAAAAGAGAATAGCTTCTCTCACCTAGTTCTCCAGCCCTTTCTGGTGCAACCACCATTTAAACAGGAATGTACAGGTGTGATATACCGATAGATGCAGGGTAACTATCTTTAAAATGAGGAAGCTGAGAGCACAGGCATAGCTAAATAGAGAAGCTTCATGATATCCTACCACAGCTGAGTAGCTGTAACTGTCCTCATGCACGATCTAAGCCCACAACAAGTGTCAGGTATTTCAACCTACTAGCTAGTGGTCACTAACCAGAGGGATATCGGTGGAGAGTATGTACATAGAAACCACAGCTCTGCTGGTGGATGGTAACTTGTGTATCTCAGCATTCCATCCTTTTGACTATCAGAGATGTGCCAGCTTAAAATCACTCGAGGTGCTGTCTCCTTGTAGAGCCTCAGTGATGCCTGCAAAGAACTCTCCCTCTAGGCACTGGTGGCATGATTACTTATGGGTAAGCTTGGAGGACTCCTCCATGAATAGGGTCTAGCTGGGTGATTGGGGATGACTGAGACAAATTAATTTCTAGCCCACATGAAGTAGGTTCACAAAGGGCTTTTTTTGTACATGGTGATTTATGGGTGATGACAGGTACCAGCCTGGCCCAGGCTACGTGGAGTTGTATTTGCTGTGTTCACACATGCTGTGTGTAACAGCAGGGAGCACCTCCTCGGCGCTGGTCACAAAGTGATGGTATTCAGGGGCAATGCAGACTTTTACACACGTCAATCAGCCTTGAAGAACCACTTCAAAGCTCAAGGTGTTGAGTTTCCTTGCTGGTTTTGACCCTTGGACTTTTTCGCAGCAGTATTATCTCCAAACCCAAACCACTTAGCATGTTATTAGTCTGTTCCTGGCTGTGCTGAACCAGCTACCAAGCCCTCGCAGGCACCCGGCAATTGGTACCCACGCTCATCTGGCTGCTGCTATCCACTAGCTGGTTTTATCTGGTCTTCTACTTGCATCTTATCAGCGACATCCTACAAAGAACTTGCAGAGCTGTTTGCGCCGCACTGGGCAGACCCCTGGCTGAGATCTGCTTGCATTGAGGTAATGCTACATCCAACTGCAGTGAAGCAGGACTGAGAAAGTGACACCAGCGACAATGTGCTTTACAATGAGTCATTAATAAAGAGAAAAGTGCTCAGAGGTGACAAAGTTCCTATTAAGCTTAACAGCATTAGGCCTGTTTAGTTAAGTTTAAGAGATAATTGCTATGGTGACATGTTCACATTTCTAAAGTGCAAAAACAATCGTTCCTTTTTGCAAATGTTAAGACATTTCTCTTGGAAAAGGGAAGGGAGGAAGGAAGGAATGAATATGAGCTTGAGGAAATGAAGGCACATGCATCACTGAAGGAAAAATGAGGATTTTTAGCTTGGAGCACACTTAAAAATAGAAATAGGAAAAAAAAAAAATGCAGAGATCTTCTCTGTAGGAGGTTGTGCTCCTGCTGGAAGAAAGGGCTGCCCGCTGCAGTCAGCCCTGCTTGGGAGTGGTTTGGTACCTCTGCTGCAGAGATAACTCTCCTGAGCATGTTATCAGGCCTTGGAAACCTCCAAGGTCACAGCTGCCAGCCCAGGCACCCTGTTAATGCCTGGTAATGTCCTTGAAGGACCTTTTCATGGCAGCTTAAACTGATGGAAGGGGTTGCTGCTGCGGTCCCACCCTTGGCGATACGCCAGTCAGAGACGAGATGTCATGTAGTGAGTCAGAAGCTAAAATGGTCCAAAAAAAAGAATCACTTAAACATCATAGATCATAGAATTGGGTTGGAAGGGACCTTAAAGATCATCTAGTTCAACACCCCTGCCAAGGGCAGGGACATCTTCAACTAGACCAGGTTGCTCCAAAACCCCCTCTAACATGGCCTTGAACACTTCCAGGGAGGGGGCATCCACAACTTCTCTGGGCAACCTGTTCCAGTGCCTCACGGCCCTCACAGTAAAGAATTTCTTCCTAATATCTAGTCTAAATCTTCTCTCTTTCAGTTTAAAAACGTTACCCCTCAGCCTATCACTGTACTCCCTGATAAAGAGTCCCTCCCCATCTTTCCTGTAGGCCCCCTTTAAGTACTGGAAGGCTGCTGTAAGGGCTCCCTTAGAGTCTTTATGCCAAGCCAACCCACTAGACACTTAGCTCAGGGTTGTCCTAGCCAACTACTTACCTCTCTCCACCTTCTACCCCACTCCGTCCGTCCTAGGACATCTCCTGCACCTCCTGGCTTCAGGTGGCCCAGATATTTCCCTGGCCTGAAGAAGGGTTTGTGCACCTAAGAGCTCATCTAGTTTTTCTGACTCTACCAGTTGGCCTAATAAAAGATAGCATCTCTCCGCACACACCGCTGACTTCAAGGAGACCTCGCATGAAGCTGGTTCTGCCCAAGATAACCTGTCACTCCTCCGTCTTTGTGCTTATCTGTGGGAACAGGGCGTGTGCAGCGGGAGCCTCGCCTGGGTCTCTGGGTTTCCCTCCCTCTTCTGCACCTGAATGCGCTTATTGTTTGTGCGTCTTTGTCTGTTGGAGGGGAAGAAGGAGGCCTTAAATGAATTGGGTCAAACAAGTTTTTCAGCTGTGTGCAGGTTAGGAGAGGCCACAAGAAAAGAACCACAGCCCTTTGAAGTCAGGCTGCTCCTTTTCTTTTTCACAGGCTGTTTTTTAATTCTGACAGTGAGTGATACTTCCTCAGATGGAGATCAATTCACAGAACACAAGAACAAAGGCTCTCTAAACACACCACTATCTAAGGGCTCGCATTGCAATGACATATCATTGATGGAAGGCCAGGAGGCAGCTCCAGCTAAATCATGATTATAATAAGGGCAAACTTTTCCTCCAGGGCCTTTCACACTAAAAAACCCAGGAATTGGGCAAAAATGAGGGCATCTCGCCATTCCTAAGGAAGGAATCTGCCATCAACAGACATTAGTTTTATCACTTGTATTTAGATGTCAAGGTGGCAGGTACTTTTGAAACGCCTGTGCCTGTTGATGAGGTTCAATCCATGAAAAGACTTAGGACCCGAGGTCCACAACTGAGATATGTGGTCTCCAGGCTTCACTGATTCCTGGGCAGTGACGCTAAGGAGGTCACTGTGGACCTGGGAACTCCGCACTCATCCCTCCTCGTTAGTCTTGGTTTAACTTTCCTGTTTCCCTTGGGTACAGAGAAAGTCCTTGGGCAGAGTCTGTGGAGTTACGCGCAGTTTTCTGTTTAAGTTGAACAGTCTTAAGAGCAGGGACTGGGTCTTTCCCTTCTAGATAAATGCCTAGGCAATGAGCTGTAAACTCACATGTTCTCTCTGTCTCTCTCTCTCCGCCAGTTAATTATTTTATACAAAACAGAGAAAGAAGCTGAACAAGCCCCACTCCAGAATAACTTGCCAGGTGGCTCATCTCCTCGAAGCTGGGAAGGGGTCTTCAAGGTCTCCTCAAGCACTTCCAGATGGGTGCGCTAACCCATGGGTTATTGAGTAAAAAGGCACAGCTTCCCCATGGCACTATTTTGCAAGAAAGGATTAGCTTGCACATTAGTCTGCAGGAGACGGTCCAGCCCAGACCCCTCAGAGGAAGACTGCACCTCCTTGCTGCCTGTTAATCCCCTGCTCCCCATGGTCTCATCAACCCCGTGGTCTCATCATCTCCTCCCAGGCAGCTAAGGCAGCTCACCTGAGCAGCCACTCAGGCCATGACTACATTATCAGCTAAGCACACATCCAGATCTGGTCTCAGGATTAGATTTGCCCACTGTCTTTGCTGCAAAGGCTCAAGCTCAGCCTAAGACGACATTAGGCTGATCTCTGAAGCTCTTCCCCTTGTGGTATAGATGTAGCCCAGCTTTGCTCATGCAGACTATCTCACTTGGGACCGAGGGTCTCCTACAAACGTGGTACAGCAATGCCGAGCTCTCTTCTAAAACACATTCATGTGTGCAAATGAGGCTCTGCAGTCATATCTTGACACAGGCTGAAGAGCTGGCATGACAAAACCAGGATTTCTTCCAAACTGCCACTGGGCCTCCCTATGGACATTTTGGAAATGCCAGGACTCTTCCTTGGGGTTTTTAAAGAGCCTTTCTGGGATGAATAACAGAACCTGCAGAAAGGTTAGCATCAAAATAGCTGTGGAGCCAGAGCATCTGTAGGGGATGCGGAGCCAGGGGTTCAGTGTCACCGATTCTGTGCAGCTGTCCTATGGCTAATGTAAAAGTCTATTCTGAAAAGGTCAAAAAGACAATTAAAGAGACAAAAGACCAGCCCTTTCCCATACTGAAGCAGATGCTCAGCCAAAACATTTGCCTGTAAGATTGTATTTCCTTAAGGTTTATTAACCATTAAGTGTTTTTAGGGACGGGATCATAAAGATAATGAACTGAACGACAAGTATAGTCAGGATTCCTCCACAAATTATTCCCGTTGGGTTAGACAAGCGTTTGAAAAGCAAAATGCTTTGTTATGATTTTACAACAACAGGAGACCCTGAGCTCGTCCCTGGCAGCTCCTCTCTGCTTTAACTTGCTGGTGAAGCCTGGTAACCTGCCGGGTTAAGGGAAAGCTGAGCAAAGCAGCCGCACTGAACCAGCAGCAGGATGATTTGCAAGGAGTTTCTCCCTTGCAGCAATGCCAGCTTAAAAAATTTCTGCTCTCCCCACCCTGAGTGCTCACTACATCACCCTGTGCTCTTCAGTTGTCCTGGCACTAAAGCAGATCAGCAAACTGATCCACGTTAAAAATAAAGAGTGAGGGGTTTTGGGGTGGGGTCTGGCGCCAAGAAGAGTTTCAATCAAATCACCTAAATTTTCAAATGCAGTCGTGTTTAAAAACATTATTTTTAATCTTGTTTTGCAATGAGAGTTCTTTTTTTTTCCCCAGGACATTTACTAGGAACTATTAAAATATGCTCATTTCCAACAAAATACAACTTTTTGCTAAATTTTTTTGTTATTTTGTTAGGTGGGTATGCAATCAAAGCAGAGATTGTGGAATATGCATCACCGGAGACGAAAACTGGGCCAGAAATCACAGCTAACCTTGTCTTGGGTGTAGGGAACGGATGAGATGAACAGCCGAGGTCCCTCCCAGCTCTATTTAGCTATGGCTCTAGGACAGAAACACATATTTAGGTCACCATATAAATGAATACCCATTTTTCAGAATTTTAAAACATAGATGTTTTACATTATAGAACAATGGATGTTGCACATGTATTTACTCATTTGTACCAAATCACAGAATTTAATGGAATTTAACTAAAATGCAGTGGACAAATGAGTTATTAATGAGTTTATTCAGATGGATTCTCACGGACCTGAGACCTGCGCCCCAGCAAGCAGTTTCTGGAGGGCCACCCTGTTTTGAAGGATGAGAGAGTCTAACAGCGTGGACACGGGTTGCTCCTGGCCAGAGCTCTCAGGGATTAAGACTAAATGTGTTGGATAAATAGGGAAACATCAGTTTGTTTAAAACCAACTTAAATGAAGAAAGTCCTGTTGTCAGTGACCTCACTTGACAGATGTATATAGTGACCAGAAACAAGATTTTTAGAACTAGTGGATTTTCACACCTCATTTTTTTATTCCTGGAGGATTAAGACACACTTTGTTGCTTATTTCAACAGCCAATTCTCTTCTGAGTCCTGGATGAAGAAGTCATTGAGCTGAGCTAGGCAAGCAAATGGAAATGAAGTAAATAGTCTCCCTGCATCTATGGAAAGTCGGCTTCTGTCAAAAGGTGTGTTAGCTCCTCAAGAAACCAGAGCTTCATGTGCTGTGCCTTGACTCTGCTCCACTGATCTGGTAGCATTTGCAAATTTCATAATTAAGGAAATTTAATAGAGTGTAATAAGCCTAGGACTTTCAAGAAGTTGTAATCCTTTATTTTTAAAGGTGTATGTAATTTAAATACAAAAACCTGCTTTAAGTAAAAACCATTAAAAGATAATTTTTTGGGTCTCCATCCTGCTGGCTTACTGCATCTCAAGAAGGAAATGGGGATGTCTGATCTGTGTGCAGGGGAGGTCAAAGTCCAGAGGGAAAAATGAGGCTTGTTCGGCTCCCTGACCCAGATCTTGGGGCCATCATCTGCCCTGGCCAAGCTCTGGAGCGCTCTGGGAAGGGGTGGCTGAACATACCCACCGCCTTCCCATGGTGTACTCATCCAGACAGCCTGGCTGAACGAAGAACTCAAGAAAGTTAGTGCTGAGCCAGGCAGCAGAAATGGCATGTCTCAGGACAACCTGCATGCAGCATGAACGTCAAGGGCTCAGTTGCCTTCAGTTGCCTAAACGTAGGTTGCCAATGCCACGTGAGATGCTCTACGTACTGAGAGAGAGCCTGGTGGGCATGACACAGGGCTCACAGGAGACGTGTCATGGAGTGGTGGCTGAAGGCAAGGCCAGAGACGGCCTCAAACATCTCAGCTAACACAGGAGACCCTTGTTTAGGCAACCCAGAGGCCCACGGGGCTGAGCTACAGCCACGCTCCTCTCCAGTGAGGATGGCAGCTGTGCGCGTCATGAGACTCCAGTTGTTGTGCCTGTTCCAATTCACTCTTCCCCTTGCAGGGCAAACAGTCCTGAAACCTGAAGGACTTTCGGGCAAAGCAGCTGGATGGAGCCAACAGAGAACCCCCCCAGGACCTCTCAGCTAGAGCAGACCTCGCCTGGCTCCTGCCTCATCCACCACCCGGACCCAGGGGCAGGGATGCATCCAGGGTAGCAGGGGCTGGGGAGGGTGTAGGGCTGAGGCTCTTTGTACTGTGATTGTTCCCAGATACCGTGTGATGCATTAAAATACTTGGCACGGTGGGGAACATGGGCTTGTATTCGCAAAGCTCGGAGCACAGAGAGAGTAGTCATCCTAGTCTCTGCCTTCCTCTCCTCCCCATCGGGGAGATGCCATTCAATCAACCCAGGCTACTTCACGTAAGCAAATTAAATCCACGGGCCCCTCCTGCCTCTCTAATCCCTTCTGCCCCCACATCTGTATTTCTTGATTGTACCTGCTAACGACAGTTTTTGCTACACCCAGGGAAGGCCAGTAACAAGCCCATCTGAGGAACTGGCACCCATCCCTTTGCGTGGATGAGCTTAAGAGGGACTCTCAGCAGAGTTGTGCTGAGCTCTTTTTCTCCTGGAGGCAAAATCTTCATTCCCAAAGTACACTGCAGCCAATTTACCCTGGCCCAGAGCCTGGGAACAAGAGACTATTGCTAAACTCAGACAGCCTCTTGAACCAGGGACGCTGCTCCCTGCCATTTCCCCCAAAGGCAGTTTGTGTCAACGCCTCCACTCTTAACAACCTTGCCTCCACTGGATGGCAAAAGTGCCTTTTTGGCATCTGGTTTGCAGCGTTACAAAGGAAGACAATCTTCTTGCCAGGACAAGAGAGAGTCAGATGCTATCTGCACTCGAGTCCACGGGGCACGCTGTGGGGCTGTGTCCAGACACCCAGTGCAAGCTTTAGATGTCAGAGGCAGGGTGCCGGGAGGAGCAGCCCAGAGCTCCAGTCAGCTTGCCCTGCGTCTCTGCAATGCCGTGCTGCTGGATGGCAAACACTCCCATGGACAGCCCGGATCAGTCAGCGCATCTCCATCGCATGCCAGCTGAAAGTCCCCTAGACATACTCCTGAGGCACCCCTGCTTTGCCTCAGAAATTGCCCCTGGGATGACGGCACAGCAACCAAACTCCGAATCTCCTACTGCCCTCCCTGTAGCAGTTATGAGAAGAAACTCTCCCTGCATGGGAAGGTTGCTTAGCTCAGGAGGTGACCCAATGTTGAGGGCACCTGCCCTTCCTGTCCCTGCCACCAAGGGGAAGTGTTTCTGGAGGAGCAGGGAGAGGGTGCCTGGTCCTGTACCTCTCAAGGGAGCTTCTTCATCGTTAGTCTTCCCAGGCCAGCTTGTGTTATCCCTCTCATAAAGAGATCTCCAACAGCACCTACCCATTTCTGATCCCAACACCTCCCACACTCACCTCCAAACCCCTCTGCTCTCCCCAGCTTTCCTCACTTCCCCAGCTCTTACTTCCAGTGCTGGAAGCAGCCATTTCATACTCAAGCCTTTGCAGCCCTGGGCTGGAGTGTGCCTGCTGCAGATAGTCCTCAGAGAACAGAGCTGTTAATCTGTGACCGGATCTGTTGAGCACATGCAAACCATGATTTGCAGAGCTTATAAGTAATTAAAAATTAAACAAACCTTCCTGGAAGTGGCAAATGGCACTTTTTGACAGCAGGACCAAATTTCATGCTCTTTCTTCAATACATGGAGGCTTTCCTCTCTTACAACAGTTTCACGGAATTATTTATTTTGAAAATCTGGGCAAAACACTGTGCTTTCCCCTCATTCTTGGAAATGGTCAAAATAGTTTGGCTGAAACTTTCCAGAGAACTTCAGCCTAAGGCAGACATCTGGCATGGAAAAATTTTTGCCCAAACAATTACAGTTTGACGAAACTATAAGCCGAATTACCCGCACCTTAAGTGCTGGGCTCTGTTGTGCTGATAACTCTGGATATGCTGGCGACTTGCACTGGCCATGGGCATGCTCTGTAAACATGATGAAACTTTAGGGTCTTCTGCTCTAGGAAAAGGTAGGGGAGAGCATAGCCACGAGAGGGAGTGCAATTCCTTATTCTCACCACGCAGCACAGCCCCGCTGCTGCTAACCACGCCAGCCCTCTGGCTATAAGCTGTGTTTCAGCTGTGGATGGGTTCTGGTGCAGGCCCTGTGCTGTGGCGAGTCTCACTCAGTGAGAATTACGAAGAAAACGATGAAGCATCACGGTATGCTTGTGTCACATCTAACAAACGGCCCACCCACGATAGCAGGCTATTTCAACATCGGGCATTTTGTTTCCGAAACCAAAAACAGTAGGTGAAAAGTTATAAGGAGATTCAAAGAGGTCTCGGTGCTGGGTCTCAGGAGCTTGGGTCTGAACACGTGGATGGATCCTAAGAGGTCATGGAGCACTGCATATCTGTCCCAGCTCCTTGCAGCACCAAAGGACAAGGGAAGAGCAGGCCCTGATCTTGAATGGCCACTTGACAATTGAATCTGCAAAGATCCTGGCCTCCCCGAAGACACTGGAGAGACGATGGGCTAGCTCAGGGGAATCAGGTCCCCACACCATGGTTCCCAACCCAAGTACCTCTACGTGAACACTGGGCTCAGTCCCATTTTCAAAGTGACCAACTCAATGAGGTCAGAACTGCGATGGACTTTTTGCTCCACAGGGGATGTAGAGGGGAACATGCAGGGGACCTGTTTGCATCCAAGCAACACTGCAGTCGCTGTGTGCTCCAGGCATGTTCACTCAGGGCTCAGGCCAAATCCAAAACATGCCATCAAATGTGACCAAGTTATTGTAATATAACAAGTTATGGCCTGTGATCTGGGCTGCTAAATCGTTCCTGTGTGTGCTCATGACCTGTCCATGTGGCGAAGGAAAATGTGTCAGCTGAATTTGCCATGAATGTGGTTTAAACCACATGTTTTACTTCAGGACCGGAACATGTTAAGAGCTTATACAAGGTCAGCAGCTCCAAGACAGGTTGGTAACTTAGGCTGCTGGGGTAACAGTCAATGGGAGAGGTTTGAGACGATGCACTTTATCTCACAATTTGGGTTGTCTTCTAGTACACACCAGGACAGTCACAGCAGCTCAGCTAACCTACAAAGCCACGGTATTTCAGCTGCATTGGTTCAGGAACCTAACGCCACTGAGCCTTGACAGACACAGGCAGGGAAATTTTGCAGGCGCTGGACTAGCCACAAGAGGGGGATCACAGTGAATGCAAGAGATGCCGAAAACTGTCTGGAAAACATACCGGAGCCCCAGCCTTCCGAGTACCTTCAGGGGCACAGATCTCCCCGCTCTGGCTGCTTTATCTCCCATTCACAAACCAGTTTCCCTAACAACACCTGATGCTTCACTTAAAATTACGGATGAAGACCTGCACTTTGTCCACTGGAAAACCAAGAACATCTCTTTGTACTAAGTATTCCAAATACAGCCTTTGAAAAATACGTATGTTTATATTGGCCAAAACACACACATCCTTATGCAGGCTAACCCTCACCTCTCACAATCAGGCCAGAAAACGCGCTTTATTCCCTTATCCTGTGACTTTTATAACTGACCTACAATCAGATCCATGAATATCACATATGTGACCATACAGGGACAGCAGGCACAGCCGTTATGGTGAGGAGGACAGACTCCTATGACTCGAGCTATCAAGTAATCACCATTAGCTGTCATGGGTATAGGAAGATGCTGCACAGCCAGGCAGGATCTGGTTTTTTTCCCTCTCGAAGGGGTGGCGCACAGACACACTAGTCATGGCAACTGTCATCTTGGGTGTGATCAGCCAGGTTTTTAATTGGCTTGCAGATGTTGTGCCCTGGTCGTATATATTATTTTCACTTAAGTTAATGTCAGCAGGAACAGGACTCTACTAAATTTATCCCCTGCGCTCAAGACTAACTGCACAGGCCTTGAAGGGTATTTTTAATAGGAGGTAAACCTCATCCACAAACAGTCTCTCATTTCAGGCCTGCAAATGAGATATTTTCCAGTCCAGTTTAACTCCAACCCTGCCCCTTCCTTCCACAAGCCCCAAATGACTGTTTTCTCCTGATTCTTTGGTCATTGTGTAAGTGTGATATCCCTTGGCAGAGCCTACATGGTTCCTGCCTATTTGGCTCCTTTTAGGGTTAAAGCCAGGAAGGGTTTTGTGCCTAAAGCAACATCCTTCACGCAAATGCCAGTATAACATAAATTGTGCCGGGCTCTGAGGAGAAGCAAATGTCAAAAATTAAGTTATTCTTCTGCTTGACTCACAAATCCAAGTAGCATGCAAATAAAGAGAAGCCATCTGTTCAGTCCCTGGGCCATTTCAAGTTAAGCATCCAGCGCCAACTTCAGCTCCCAGTTACATCAGGTCAGCCCCGCTGGCTGGCCTCCACAGGACGTGCTCAGCCTTGCTCAGGACCGCCTGTCACCGCACAACTGTCTGTAACCCTTCACGCTCCTCTTGAGCCCAACTGGCATGTTGTCGTTGAAGCCGCCTTCAGCTGCTCACACCCAGATGCAAGATTTCCCTACTTCCAGGCAGCTTCACAAGCAGGATTTGGGGGTTTCTCCTGTTTCAGTTCCTTCATTGCATGTATCAGGCTAGGTCCCTCGCTGCCCTGTGATGCTTTCATGATGCATCAGAGCAGTTGGTGCATTGATCTGAAATCAGATTTGTCACTGGCTTCCGTGGAGCCTGTGCTACACCCATGGCTGCCTTCCTGCATCTCCAAGGACACTTTATTATCATGAACATGAATGTAGCCTTTGAATTAACACGCTGAAAATGCAGACCTGTTGGGCTAAACATCGTTGGAGGAAAAGAGGGTTACCACCTCATTTGAGAGAGGAGGCAAAGTGAAAGGAGACCCGACCATACCGTAGGTGGGTGCAGAGACGTTTGGTCAGCTGGTCGTGACACAGTCTTTAAGCATTAGCTTGAGAGAATCATCATACCAGGGAGAGGTCACCCTGGCAAAGCCTGGCTGCGTACCCTGAGCCTGCATGTCCTGATGGATTTGGACTCTGTTAGGTCCACCAGCTTCACTATCCCAGCTCTCCCATTCACTGTGCGAGACATACTCCAGTTGCAGGAATGATGCCCACACAGCGCGCGTAGTCCACCACTGAGTGCGTGTTAGCACTTGAGCAGGTTTTACTTCCATGTGCCAGGCTGAAGTCTACCAGGCATTAATTATCATGGTATAGCGAGGGGAACAGAGCTGTACTTGTGAGCAGTATTTAAGGCTGCATAAACCTAAGGATGAGGAAGGCTCTAGGTGGGAAGTATGATTAGGAGAAGGTTTGGGGTCTGTGCTGGGGGCCAATAATAAACCACTGAGCAGCAGTCTGGGATACGGTCAACATACGAGGGCTTCTGCCTCATTGCAAACTCAGACAGGGTAGTTTAGGCCACTGTTGACGTGAGATCTCACAAGCCCCAAGTCGGTTGCTACCCTTCCTCTGCGCTTCCCTCCTCCCAGCTAAAGCAGCCTGGTTGCAGCGCCTCTCAATTCCTACCTCTTCTCCAAGGCCTCCTGATCCCCTCATCCCACCCAAACTGACAGAAACCCCAGGGAAGCTCCAGGGAAGCAAGTAGAGTTAGACTGCTGTCAGTGCAAGGGGAGAACAGGAGGTATCAGTGAAGGAACACTCCTCGCATCCTCAATGTGTAAGTAAAGCAGGAAAGAATCCTATCCAGTTTTGTCACTTGTTGAACAGGCAGCTCCAGACCAAAATCAATGACCAGGTTACTGGAGTAAAGCCAATAATGTTGCAATGGTAAGAGAAGGACCATTAGATTTCTTGGCTGAATCCTGCACTTGAGCGGGAGCACTCAAACGGGCAGCACACCGCATTTAGAAAGGCCGACACTTCAGAACCACTGATATGTATCTGTGATGGATGTGGTGATGTAAATTCGGAGAACACGCTTTTGGTATGCCATCGCCTTCAAACAGGAATGGCCAGACCCTCACATAAACACGATGGAAGCTACGAGCGAGGTTCCTCTCTCCTGCAAGATGGAGTGGGTTGCCACAGCTTGCGCTCCCCTAGCCGTGGGTTTCCTGTCCACGTCGCTGGCTGTCAGTTTGCGGCTCTAGCATCCAGACGGGACATCTGCAGGTGGACCGAGCTGTATCACACTCTGTCTCATGCAGGCTGGACCTAATCCAGACCATGGATACTGGCAAGAGCCCCACACATGCTTTGGTGCCATCCCTCCAAGGTCTGGGCTTGGGGATATCCCTAACAGGTCCTTGAAGGCTTGCAGAGCTGGGATGGAGAACAGACGCAGACATGCTGAAGCAACCGTGACACACTTGCTGACAGGTAGCACCAGGAGCTACTGGAGAGCTTTTACAATGTCAGTCACTCGCTGAGCCCCATCTCATGGCACATTAAGCAGTATGAAACAAACACTGAAAACGCAGGGCATGTCTTGCCCTAGAAAAACACCATCAACCACTTTACTTTCTAAGTAATGGTTTGCTATTGATTATGTCCATGAAGACAAGATAGCTCCCTACCTCTCCTGCCAATTCCCACACTCTCAATCACATTACAAGCAAATGCCAGAGTTGAGTCTGCTCTAACAGAGCTGAGTTACTGCTCTTAGGAGGGGATAAACTTGGCACATCAGAAATCTCTGGGAAAATGCCTGAGAGTACTTGAGTTGACCAAAGACATCCATAAGTACAAGTGGAACAAACATGGCATTAAGGCAGGGGTGGCCACGTCTTCCTGACCCTATAAACCACATGCCAAAGTCTTCACAAGTCCAACAGCCACAAGAGCTGCCGTACGTGCCTTGGAGAGCTAGGCAGGGAACGTGGTCTAGAAGCAGGGTGCTCATGCAACGTCATTGCCAGGTGCTGCGGTGTGATCAGGTTCAGTGATCCTTCCTGCCAAGGGAAGGTGAGCCAAGTGCCAAGGGTGACCACGGCACAGGCAGTGCCCTCACTGGCCAGGACGCAGTCCTGCCACATCTGGAGAGGTTTGGCAGGGCCAGGTGCTGGTAAAAAGGAATGACCGAGAGTCCCAGGCAAGGTGAGGGGATGAACTGAGTCCAGGGTCCATTTAGGAACAGCAGGAGGCAGGACTGGAACAAGGCTACAATGTAGGTCTAACACTGATCCAGGACACAGGACCACAGGCAGGACTACAGATAGCTGGTCCTACAACACAGCTCTGGCAAGGTCTAGGTGCCCGGGCCTGAGCTTAAGTGGAGCCTCTGGACTAATGAGTGGAGGATGCGTGGGCGCAGGTGAGGTTGGTCAGGGTAATTAAGGCCAATTAGTGCACTCAGGACCCTGACACAACTAGCGAAGCGGAAGAGTTATGTTTCTATTTTATCCATTCCTAATCACAGGCCAAGCTCTTCTTTGGTTTGGTCTCATCTCAAGTTTGCGTGTGGCTGGGCAGGAGGAGAAAAAAATCACAAGCGGATACAAGCGGCACTTTCTGCCTCGTGACAAGCCTTGTCTAAAGCTGCCCTCCCTTGTAGCCTCTCGCCTGCCGTGCTAGTGAGTGTTTGCCAGACGAAGGCGTGTGGGAGTCCTTAGAGCACGTCTGTCTTGTGTCACGCACTCTCTCCAAGATGCTTTTGCTGCAGGTTTGGATGCTCGGGAAGGCAATATCATCTCAATGGATTTTTGAAGGCAGGACATGTACAAGGGAGATCAGGGGGTAGCATCACGTTGTTTCTGTCAGCGTGTTTTACGCGAGCTTGTTATTTTAAAAATAATCAGGTGCTAACCCTGGATCTAGAGAACAAGATAAAGCTTGGGGTTTTTCCATAGGGAACAGAGGGGATTTTCCCCAGGAAGGCTTCCAGCCTGGAGAGCTTCTGTAGCGGGACTGCATCCTTCCTCTGGACGGAAAAGGGCTGCTGGTCCTTCATGGCTGCCCACCCCTTGCATCCTTCTTCTCCAAAACCAGATGATACAGAGGACTCATAGTTTTATCGTGCGAAAGCTCTCTGTGGTTCTTTGGGTGGTATCCCCAAATCCTGCCTCTGCTTTCTGTTGGGAGCACACATTCCTGCATCAGCAGAGAAAAGTCACAGCAGCTGTGCCCACCTTTCTAATTTAAATCTTCCCTTTAAAACTAAGAATGCACTAGTAATGAAGGATTTCCATTGAAATCGGAGAGTTTTGATTAAGTAACGCATTCAGAGTCAGATCCCAGGCTAGATCAGTAGTTAGCAATGGTTATACTCGGCCTTAGAGCCGAGCTCCCAGGCTGAACCAGGGCATTGCTGTGCCAGGGTCCTCCACCTGAAACAGATGGACTGCAGAACAACGCGCCCTAAAGGAACAGCTTGAAATGGTGTTTCATTGAAAACATTTGATGAAAGTTTGCTGCATCCACCACAGAAATCCTGGAAAATAGCGTGCAGATATGCTGGAAACGTTCTAAACGTGCATGGGGAGGATACCCCCCTGAACAGCTGATATTGAGGGTGAAGACTTAAATACTTAAGAGTTTTAAGCTGACACTGTTCTTCCATGACTCAGCATCGTGCCGACTGCACTCAGGGACCCAGTGGGAAAGCACGGAACCCTGATGATGGGGTAGCCTGCCAGATGAAATAAAAACAAATTGTGATTTTGGCCAGGTCTGACTTTAAAAAAAAAAAAAAAAAAATCCCAAATCGCCAGAACAACAGCCTGCCAAAGAACACAACCATCAAAAAAACCCTGCTGTCAAGACCTCGATATTTTTTCCTTTGGAACACCAGTTTTGGGACCAAGTTGACTAAATGTATAAAGGAGGCTTCTTGCTGTCCTAATTTCATGGAGCGGGCCGGATTTAGGTGCATTGTTTCCCTACTTCCTCTGCAAGTCGTATTTTATTCCCAACCCTAAAGAGGCAGAGGAGTGATATGGGATCATCCCCAAGTTTTGTCAGGTTGGCTTCAGGGATGATGTCGGTCTAACAAAACACTGGGCAGGTGGCACCCTAAGCTTGTGATCCGCATGAACGTGGAAACTGATCCTTTCAGGAAGTTGTTTTTTTCTCGGAACAAAAACTTTTATCTTCAATCCCCTTTCCCAGCGCACTGGAGAACGCAGGCGGACAGGAGCAATTAGGAAGGGGATGCAGAGAGGATTCAGACCTGCTAGATCCCCAGGAGAGTGGGAGCGATGCCATTAGATGTACCCCGCTCCACCACGCTCTTGCCTGCGAGCGGGACCTGGGGGTCTCGCAGCGGGATGACGACGCTGGAGCAGTGCCGCCGCTCTCTGCATTTTGGGGTTTTTTTCCCCATCTAAGGGTTTATTCGGCTGGAATTATCTAACAGTCTGAGAGACGACGGCTCGCTCCAGGTTTTCTCCAGAGGGCACGGCATTCGCACAGCCAGCCCTGCAAACCTCCTCAGCGGCGGTGGAGGCCGGTGGCCGCTGGCTGGGGGGCTGAAGGTGGATCGGGGAGCTCTCCCTTCCCAACACCACCGGCTTCCCCAAACTCTGCCCGTTTGCTGTGCCAGGGCCTGACGCCAGCCCGCAGCCCAGCTACGGGGCAGGCTCCCCCCGCCAGCTCCCTCAGGCGCAGCCGCGGCGGGGCTGAGGGGGTCGTGCCTCCAGGTGCCCTGCGGGACCCCACTCGTGTTGGTGGCCGTTGTTCCCCCTCAGAGACCCCCGGAGGGCCGGGAGGGGAAGGCGGGCGGCGCTTCCCCGCCGCCCCGGCCCTGAGGCGAAGGGGCGCGGG
>WAAD01009990.1:414349-604557 GCA_013389945.1 Fregata magnificens | reverse complement strand
TTTTGTATCGTGGCAAAACTTTTGCTGGAGTTGCTGCTGCCTGCGGTTGCTCGCCTTGCAGCCGACGTGATCCTGAGCGCTGGCAAGCGCACGCTGACTTACAGCATCAGTTTTTCCCTGTAATTAAAGATAGGATGTGGAGGACGACCCCATCACAGCCCATCCCTTCTCCTCTGCACCTTGCACCGGGATGGGGACCCGGTGGCTCAGGATTCCCCCCCACCCCGTGCTGGGGAGTCCTGGGTGGGTTTTTATTCCGGTTATTTATCCGGCTGCTGCCTGAGCGCATAAAAACTTGGAGGCGTTGTGGCTTGTGCACGGGTGGTACCTCGGGCGAGGCGTTGTCCCCGTTGATGCTGAAGGGCTTGACGCTGTATCACCGTGTCGCTTAGGTTTGCCTGGTGCAGGATCCCCGCCTCGGATAACCCCGCGTCCTGCCTCACCAGCAGCAGCACCAAGCCTCGGCGATGCGGTACGTCTGCCGGCGTGTTCTCCCGCTGCAGGCAGGAGTGGGGCTGGCTGCCCTCTAAGTGGGTTGCCCGGAGGAGGGGGACCTGGGGGTCTGCCTGCGTGCCCCCGGCGGCGGTGCCCAGGGACCGGTGGGACTGGTGGCTAGCCTCCCTGGGATGGGCTCAGCCTGGGTGCGGGGAGCGTGGGGCGAGAATCCCTGGGACCTGCTCAGCGTGGGGCGAGCATCCCCGGGATGTGCTCAGCCCTGGGTGTGGGGAGCGCGGGGCGAGCATCCCTGGGATGTGCTCAACCTGGGTGCGGGGAGCATGGGGCGAGCGTCCCCGGGACGTGCTCAGCCTGGGTGCGGGGAGCATGGGGGGAGCATCCCTGGGATGTGCTGAGTGTGGGGGGAGCATCCCTGGGATATGCTCAGGGTGGGGTGAGCATCCCCGGGATACGCTCAGCCTGGGTGCGGGGAGCGTGGGGCGAGCATCCCAGCCGGCGTGGGTGCTTTGCCACCTCCTGCACTGCTGGCAGCCGTGGTCCTAGCATCCCCAAACATCCCCACTGACCCCTGGCCGCACACGCTGTAACGGCAGGAGGGGGAGCTCGCACCGCGCCAGCTAAACAGGACGAGGAGCTGTGCGGGACGGGGGACAGGCCCGGGCTGTGTGGTGTCCAGGGAGCCCCCCTCTGCCTCAAGCAAGGGGAACCCCCTTCCTCTGAACCCCCCTTTCTGCTGCAGCTCCGGCACTGAATTTCCTCCGAGCCCTCCTGCCCATATTGTGCTATTGATTGCTGAGCTGAACTTCCTCCTGAAATCATTAAAGCTTAAAAAATTGATGGCACAATAGAGCCCTTTATTAGCTACATAACTTTTCTGCCTTTCTTTCTTTATTTTTTTTTTTTTTTTAATCAACACAAAAGGGCAGAGCCTGAGCTCAGATTTGTGCACTGTGTCCCCGCGAGAGCCGGGCAGTGTGCCCTCCTCCACCCCAGCTACCCATCAGCACAGCCGTGCCGGGCTATTTATTAGGAAAAATAGGAAAGAAGGAATCGATGTGTGCAGGTTTTTTCTTTTCTTTTAATCTCAGTCTTCTCTCTTTGCAGCCTGCAGATAGGTCTATTTATTTCTGCTCTTACAAATAAAAATATTTGAATGGGGACTGTAATATTTTATTCCCTGTCAAGCCCATCCTTTGGTCTAACAGCGGCTGAGTTCTTGCTCGGTATTAACTTACCATTTTAGTAACAGTTGAGTTTTCCTGAAGGAAATCCCTCCGGGCTGGCCATTACCGTGTCATTGTATAACACAGCAGAAAGATGGATTACATAGATGGATCTCCTCCAGCGTGACTTCTCCAAGTGACAGACTTCAGCTAATTCACCCCCACTCCTGTTGCAATCGTTGGGATGGGTTTTATAGCTTCTAGGAAATATTTGCAGTATCTCCCGGCGTGCGGTTGTAAATACAGGCGCTGATTTTCCAGGGGGACTCTTGGCAGCATCCTGCTTCATGCAAAGCCCCAGCTCCTGGAGTCAAGTCAACCCCTGTGAGTTCTCCTTTAGTGGAGAAATATGAAGTTTTTACTTTTTCTGGTTATTCAGAGGGGTTTTGAGAAGTGCTTGAGTGCATCTGGATAGAGGAGAAAGAAGGAGGAAAAAAAAAAAAGTACATTTATATGTGTGGCTGTGTATGGGCGTAAAATAAATCACATGATTTTGAAGCCAATATAACATTTTGTTGAAGGATCCCTTAGTGATCCTGTGCCGGAGCAGGGACTGAAAGTCACGTAGAGGGGACACTGCTTCTCTGCGTGGCCTTGGGCCAGTCATTTATCTTCCCTGCTGCAGTGTCGGTATCTCGGGAGCGTGGCTGCCTGCGCTGCCTGCATTTTCTGCTAGTCCTGTCTCAATGCTGCGCGCTATCCCCCTCCTCCTCACCGTAATTTTCATGTGGCTCTTGCACCCCATTGTTTTTAGGGTGCTGCATCAGGGTGGAAACCCTTGGGTGCAAAGCTTCCCTCCCCAAATGCTTCCTTCCTAGGACAGGACCAATAGGTGCATCTCTCCATGCTCCGTGTTTTTCCGGGGAACATCAGCTTGGTTCTGGGTAACGCCGACAGCCCTGTGTGCCCCTTGTTTCTCATCACTACAGAATATTGCACGCTGCTGCCAAAAATGATGAAGCTAGAAAACAAAAGTAGCTCAGAGGGGTTTATATTTGCAGATGACACCAAGCTGAGTGGTGCGGTTGACCCGCCTGAGGGACGGGATGCCATCCAGAGGGACCTGGACACGCTTGAGAAGCGGGCCCGTGTGAACCTCATGAGGTTCAACAAGGCCAAGTGCAGGGTCCTGCACCTGGGTCGGGACAACCCCCGGTGTCAATACAGGCTGGGGGATGAAGGGATTGAGAGCAGCCCTGCGGAGAAGGACTTGGGGGTACTGGTGGATGAAAAGCTGGACATGAGCCGGCGATGTGCGCTCGCAGCCCAGCAAGCCAAGTGTATCCTGGGCTGCATCCAAAGCAGCGTGGCCAGCAGGTCGAGGGGGGTGGTTCTGCCCCTCTGCTCCGCTCTGGTGAGACCCCACCTGCAGTGCTGCGTCCAGCTCTGGGGTCCTCAGCACAGGACAGACATGGACCTGTTGGAGCGGGTCCAGAGGAGGGATCAAAGATGATCCGAGGGCTGGAACACCTCTCCTGTGAGGACAGGCTGAGAGAGTTGGGGTTGTTCAGCCTGGAGAAGAGAAGGCTGCGGGGAGACCTTATTGCTCCAACAGGTCCCTGTCCTTCCCGTGCTGCGGACCCCAGAGCTGGACGCAGCACTCCAGGTGGGGTCTCACCAGAGCGGAGTAGAGGGGCAATTATGCCATATCGAAAGGGTGTGGGGTTGCCTAGACCAGGGCTTTGCAACTACCGGAACCAGGTGCCTGAAGACATATTTAGGCAGCTAAATCTACGTGAAACCCTTCTCCTTCCTGGCTCACCCAGAGCATCCCTGCTGTCCCAGCCACCGTCCCACTGCAGCAGCACGCTCTCCTCGGCAGCGAGGACTCTCCGTTCTCTTCTCCTGCCACACTCCAGAAGCTTATACAATTTTTTTGGCACTTTTCCCCACAGTCATTATTCTGGGTAACGTGGTTTGTTTGTTTATGCTTTTTGGTTTTAATCATACTTTTTTTTTTTTTTTTTTATTGTGCCTGAAAAGCTTCAGGGCTTCCTTTCCCCACCCCGCTCCCAGATGGTCGGCTATAAGAAAAAAAAGGAAATATTAGAATAAAAAAGGAAATAGTTCGGTTCTGTAATGAATGAAGTTTGGCTTTTCCAGAGAGGATGTGGGAGAGAAAAAGGAGGTGGGGGGAAAGTGGCAGGTGTGTTTGGAGGGAAGGGTGTGCTCTGCCGTGTATTTTAAGCTCTGCTGGGTCTGTGCCATTTGTTTTACAGTGCTCCGGTGAAAAGGGATCCAGGTCTCGCTGTGCTTTTAATCTCACCATGACCAGCTCGAAGAAACAACCCTCCCCGGTCTTATGAATCCGTATTTCATTTATTTAATTAGATCTTAGTTCTCCGTTGTCACCTTTGGGAGGAGGTGCATTGGCTTATTTACCGAAGCTGGTTGGTCTGAAAGGGTTTGCATTTGGTTTTTTTGGAGGAGGAAGGAGCAGGCGGGTGGGAAGCGGTGGGTCTTGCCAGGCTGCTGGTTTCCTCTCCAGTGGATCTCCAGGAGCAAAGAGAGTTGCTGTAGGCACGGGGCTCAGGAGAAAGACTTCAAAGGGTGAGATGACACTACCTGTTCCTGGTAGCAAGGAGAACCAGGAGCCAGGTCTGCCTCTGTTGCAGATGGTGGTGCAATTCCCAGGGAGCAGGACCAGGCTCTTGGCAGACCCCAATGGCTTGGAGGTCCAGCCCATCCTGGTGACACCTTGGCTGCTGTGGCTCAGGGTGTCAGCAGCTTGCTGCCACCTGTGGCTGTGGTGGTTGTCCACACGCATGGTCCTTCATGAAGTGGGACAAACATCTGGCACGGGTAGAGGAGGTGACACAGGGCCTGGCCACAGATGTGGAGTTAGTCCACATCCTCATGGATGCCGGTGGGCCACATTAACCTGCTTTTGGACAGCATGTTGGCTTCATCACGGTCAAGCGTGGTGCAGGTCAACACCTTGCCAGACCAGAACTGGGATATTGCAAATCCACCCACCGCTTCTGCATTGCTCGCCAGCAGCAGGGCTTGCACGCCGCCTCGGGGCACTCTATAGAGAAGAGGAGCGCTACAGGCCGATAGCATCTCATCCTGCCGGTCCATACAAACCAGCGCTGGAGCATGTGTTGGGTGTGCTTGTCATTCCTACAGGGAAGCAGGTCTCTGAGGTGGGTAGGGAGGCTGTCCCAGCTAGGACAGCTTTATCTGGGTCTGGCTTTGCAGGGGCATGAGCTGATGGCCTTTGGTTGCTCTTGTCATGTCTACGTGTTTTGGTGGGACATGCATCTCGATATGAAAGGTCTGTCTGAGACTCCTTGTTCTGCCCGAGTTGGGGATTCTGTGATTCTCTTCTGGTTAAATGCTTAGATGGGTGCTCTGGGGACCGGGGTTCTCCTTCTGTTCATTTTGCTGGGGTTTTCCTTGGGATTTGGGGACATCATCTGGTTTCACCTCCGTTCCCCACCTGTGAAACGCCAGCCGTGATGCTTCCTTCTCTCCTGTGTGGTCTGTAGAGCCGGTGCTGTCTCTTGCTGCTGCTGTCAGGCTGCATATCGATAGCATGGCCTCAGTCATGGTTGGCACCTGAATGAATTACTGCAATACAAATAAATAAGAAAAAAAATAATAGTATTTGCAGGAGTGACGGGTTGGAGATCTAACATTTATGCAGGGCCATTCATCAGAAATGACACCCAAATGTTCTATAAACTCTCACATGCACATAAAGCATGGCTCCCAGGCTTCAAGACAGCATCAACTGTTTAATAGCAAAACTACACCAGGGTTCAGGACCCGAAATGCAGAATTACTGCCTCCACTCGGAGCTGCAGGGAAAATTTGGGTCCACAAATAGGATGAACCCTATTCGAAACTGTCCAGGACGCCTCCTATGAACATGACGTGGACATTTTATTTGTGTCTTCCAGTGGGCAAAACCAGCAGCTTTATGGCTTATCTGAAAGTTGTCACCTCTGCCAGCCAGGCACCCCCAAGAGGCACTTGTGGGTTGTGGGGTGAACGATGCTCTAGAAAGTCCTAAGTAACCTTACGGGGTACTGATTTGCTGAGAAAAGTGGTGTCTTCCAACCTGTTGTGGCTACTTCTTGCAGATTTTGGGTCTAGTGCAGATGAGATTCATCAGCCTGCAAGATGGCCTTTGGCCCTGTAGGACCTCTTGGGCTCTGTTCCTGGTGGAAGGAGCCTTTCCAATGCTATCTGAACCTTCTCATTGCATCGTGTTTAGCAACACGCAGCAGAGGAGGAGGTTGGGAGGGGGGAGGAGAGTTTGCTTCTTGCCTTCTTTTTCAGTTTAATCCAAAAATGATTTTATTTATTTATTTATTGGCTCAGGCCTTCTCCTTTCTCCAGGCTTTGCCTAGCGTAAGTCCTGAAGATTTGCATGCTTGATCAAATCTGATGGGAGTAACCAAATCAGCATTAGCAAATGTATGGACCTCAAGCTAATTGGCAGGCGGTGAACTCCATGACTGCAACGAAGACAAGCTCTTCTGTAGAGCATGTTGTACCTTGGCACAGGGACATAAATAAGAAGCCATTGGCAACTTTTAAATATAAATCCCCCAAGGGGATTTATTTTTAGGTTGCCTTGCTCTGTGATGAACACACCGATCAAAGTAAAACCAAAAAAGGTTGGGCAGGAGCACAGCGACCTCAGCTAGGTCTGCAATGAGCTTGAGGTTCAAGTCCAGAAGATTCACCAAAATTGGTGACTGTTTGCAGCTTGAGAATTAAGTACCAGAAGTCAATCATGGTGACACTGAGAGGGATGAGAGAGAAAACATTCGAGGTATTCATTGTCGCTTTTAAGCATCTTGATTGTCAATTAAATAGAGGAGAAGAGAAACATGACTGATGATAGTCACTGAAGTTGCTCAGCGGGGATTTGCAGGCAGCGCAATTATTGCATTGCCGTCTGCCGGCAGTGCTCCACTTGTCAGCCTTGCCTTTATAAATTGTCATTTTTTTGGATGTTTGCAGCTTGGAGTTTCTTTTTGGGGCTGGAATTTGGTACTGGGGGCCTTGGTCTTCTCTTCAGCCCAAAGGCACCAGGCGTTGGTGTGGACCTGGTGTTGGCTGGTGCCCTGGATTGATTAAATTAATCCCTGATATTCTGTTTTAGCACCTTCCCCCCCCCCCCCCCCCCCCCCCCCAAGAAGACAAACACTTCTTGGCCAGCCTGTTGAGAAGCATAGAGATGCCATGTGAAATTGTAAGCAGGAAACAAGCAGCAGGGTTTCTTTAGCGATCACCATTTCAAATGATAAGGCTATAAATGAGCCCTTTGATAATCTGCAATTAATAGGACAATGCAGGAATTTACTGGGTTCGGGTTGTAAATTTAAAGAGACCAATAATAATGATGGGCTTCACAAAATAAATATCAACTTGTAAATTAATATAGTGTCAGTTTACAAATAACTCATTTTATGATTCCCCTTCAAAGTATGAAAAAGAGGGTGTTAACCTCATTTTTTGTGATGCTGATGCAACTTGAGTATCCCACTTCAGCAGCTTCACCTGTACGTGGACGTACATACTCTTGCAGCACCGCCTGTGTTATTTTTTGATGCCTTTTTTTATGTCTTTTGTTACGGACTGAGCTCACAACACTTCCAAGTGTGAGTGATTTTATTCGCGTGGCTAGTCCATTGATTTCAGGAGCAGACCTTCTCCTGGGCTGTGCATACGGGTTTATTCTAAGCTCGTTATCTTTATCGGGCTTTGAATTGTAAATAAATGCCTGGCCACCCTTGTAAAATACCTGTTTGTTCTTGGTTTGAGCATGCAATCCCAGCTGAAAGCAAGAGGGAGAAAAATTATGGCGTTAAAACACAACGTGTTTTAAACGTGCATCGGTCTAGGGAGGAGCAGGGAGGAGGAGGATGGTGTCTTCACAGCAGTTGCTGATGTAGCTTTGGAGGTCACCTTATTTACACCAACAGGTAACTGCAGACCTGGGACTTCTTTAGACACATCGGAGCCATTAGCAAAGCCCCGGAGCAAAGTGCCATCAGCCCTGGCTGTGGATGAGCTTAGGCTGGTGGCATCTCGGGGCTGGTGATGCTGAGGGGCTCTTCACACCGTGATCCATATTGGACGCGGACTGCTTCCCCGGGATGCGCTTGCTGCAGAGCTGGGGAAAAAAAACATGCAATATTGGAGCTATTTGTCCTGTGGCCAAGCTGAACTGCAGGATCGCTTGGTTTTGGGGGGGCGGAATAGAAGAAAAAGACACTTATGATTTTGAAACAGGAGCAGTTGGGGAGGATGCTGCTGTGCCAAGCACTGAGCCTCCATTCCTCGAGCAGCTGTGCCTGAGTGTGCCATTGGGATGCTCCTCTTCTGGGAGGCGTAGCTCAAAGGCAGGCAAAGGCGTTAAAAAGAGATAAATACATTCCTCCCCGCCCCCCCCCCCCCCAAAAAAAAAAAAAAATCAGAGGAGGAAATTAAAGTCACCTTCCACTCTTGAGCAAGTTTCCTCTGTTTTGGCGAGAGCAGGCACAGCATCGGTGGGGAAATCTGCTGTAACTTTCCATTGTTGCTGCCCAGAGGTGCCGGATAAAAGGGACTGAGGTGCAGGGAGCAAGGGTGGGGGGTCAGGGTGCTGGTGGCAGGATTTTGGGGATATAATGCTCCACTTCACCCCACCCTGCATGAGGTGGTGATGCCTTCCTTGGCGGCATGAGTAGGGGCATCCTTGCCTTCACAGGTGGTCCTGCTGCATGAGCATCCCTCATGAGATGGACCTCGGGGGCCTGATTTTGAGTGGAGGAGTTGCTGGTGGGTGCGTGGGGGTTAACCACCGTGCAGTGTCGAGCCTTCTCTCGCCCACCTCATCCTGGTGGTCTCGGTTAGGTGCCGCTGCAGTTTTGGCCCTATTGTCTCTCGCCGGTGCCTCCTAGTTGCTTGGCAACCCCGGTGCTGTTAATGGGACTTAGTCATTCCCCGGTGCTCCTGTCCTCCTCCTCCTCCTCCTCTTCCCCAGGAATAGGAAAATGCCGCACAGCCAAGGGGGTCCGGCACAGCCACACTCCCCAGCTGGCCCCCGGGCTCTCCAAAATGGGCTTCACACCTCACCAGGCTCCTCTCTCCGTGATGAACTGCAGATCTCCGCAGTCACCAGAGGCAAAGAAGATCTGCCTGGAAGAGTGGGTGCTTGTCAGTGGGGACCCCAGCCCCAGGAGAGGACCTGGGGAAGGGTGAGGAGCGGGGTCAAGCCGCCTCTCCTGTTCTCTGCTACCTCAGATACGTGCAGCTCACCTGGTCCCACAGGGATAGCTTTAAACCAGGCTTGTTGGGAGGCTCTTTTCCTTCATTATTTCTTCCCTGGCTGGACTCTGCCAGGTTGTGTCTAGAGGTGAAAAAGGAGTTTGAAGAAACGTGCTGCATCCCAGTCGGTGGAGATGGCTGGTCCTCCCCGATACCCTCTCAGTCCTTCGAGCACATGCACTGTGGATGAGTAGCAAAAGCATTTCCATTGCGTCTTTTAACTGGATGTGCCAAATGTTGTAGGAACTTCCAGGCAGGCTGCTGACATGCTTGCGTAGGGATGGGATGGGTTCTCCATCATCTTTACTTCAGGATTGGGTGTCTTCCTGAAAAATGTGCTTTAGCTCAGATGTCACACGTGGGCTTTATGAGGCTCCGCTCTTCGGGTTGAGGTGAGGTTAGGTCATCTCAGAGGTCCCTTGTAGGTAAAATCCTGTGAATTTATTGAAAGCTGTCTGGGATCAGTGAATGTTTTTAGCCTGTGATGGAAGCTTACGAAGGAGCTGGAGGATGATCTTGAGGTTGGGAGCAGAACTTGTAGACAGCCCATCGGCTGGACCGCTTATCAAACCAGGAGATCACTCCATGATGAGGCCTGAATTTAGAAACTGCATGCATGCAAGAAGGGAATCTAATTGGCCAATTGCATACTAATTCATAGTAATTACACATGCAAATTGGCTGCATAATTTTGCATTCATTTTGTGCAGGTATTTATGCGCAGCGTTTCCTGCAAAATGCTGAGACGGTTTCATGCCAGCTGTGGTCCTGGATGGGGACATGCTGGTGATCCTGGTGGCAGGAGAGGTCGAGGGTGTGACATGCTCAGGCATGAGAAGGAATCCATTTTTCCATGGGATTTCCGGAGCCGTGTGCTTCCCTGCCCCTGGAAAACTGCTTCACCTTCAGCTCGGTTCTTTTGATGGTTGTGGGGGAGAGCAGACATGCGGGAGGGGCATCCCTGAAACTCTTCTAGGAGATGCTCTTTATTTTTTTTTTCATATAAAAATAAATGAACTAATCACCAAAGGGGCTTTTTTTTTTTTGTTCTTTAGAAAACACTTAGACTTTTTAATCTCTGCCGAGTGTGTCATGGCTGGAATCTGCATAGACCTGTGCCTGCTTCATTCCTGCCTGCTTTGCCTGTCTGAAGAAGTCACATTAGACACAGTTTGCTGCCTGTGCTATCCAGAACCACCGTTATTGCTTCACGCTCCAGAGCCTGATCTGGGATGTAAATCTCAAGTCTCTGTTTTGGCTTTCAGTTCATTGCATCCTGAAGCTTGTGCCTTTACAAGGGCTGTCCTTGTTGTTTCCTACTTGTTTCCTAGAGATATTTCCTAATCTCTGTCTGCATCTGTCTACTTAATAGCTATGTGTGTTGATGGTGGGCAATGAAGATGTTCTGATGTTCATCTAGCATGCCCAGGTTGCCACGCAGGTAGGAACATCAGGGTTTTCTTCTGTAGGCAGTCCCAAGTAAACACCAAGAACATTTTTAGCCACATCACACCACCATATATTAGGTATATGTTGCAGTTTAGTTTACGTTTTACGTATGTTACAGGTATACCTTGGGAATCCAGGTTGCTCGGTTGTATTTAAAGCGTATCTATGGGGGCTTCAGGAGGAACGGGGAAGCAGTTCATTTGCACCCCCTCTAAAGTAATCTAAAAATGGGGTGCTGTATGTAATACAGCTGTAGTTGTGATTTTTTAGGGTCATCTCTGTTGGAGCCCCGTATGCCTGGAAACTGTAAAATAAAAAGTAGTCCCAGTTTTCCACAGCTGCAAATCCCCCATGTTATTTTCACATGTTGCAACAATTTGTACTTTAAAGGCACCATTTTAGTAAACCTTAATATTGCCTCTCCTGCATTTTAGACTTACATAGTTTTGCAAGAGATAATTGCCTGTTTGGGAGACAAAAAGCTAATTTTGCCTAGGGCTCTATTCTTTTTCTTAACAAAGTTGATCCTTGTTGGATAGCATCTTGCAAGTTGTGAGTGTTTGGATGAGTCTGGAGGGGAATGAATGGGTGGACGATGTGCAAGTGTGGCTTGCAAAAAAACCACAAACCATTTTTCTGCTGCACTGGATACCACTGCTGGACACCTTTTCCTTGCCTGCTCTGCCTCCTCTCATGAGCTCCTGGGGATGGGGACATCCTTGTGGTTTTTGGCAACCCCCATGGTGGGTTCAGCATGGGATGTGCACCCCCAAAATGTTTGCAGTTGCACTTCTCTTTTGCTCTTAAGCTATTTTTGTTAGTATTAGGGGATGGTTTTATGTGGTTCCAAATATGCAAACGTTCAGACAGTGCAATCTGAAGCAGGCGGCTCCACGCAGCCTTTCAATGCTTCCCCAGGGCTCCCCGCATCGTGCTGGCCCCAGGGCTGGTGGTGCCTTGGGTGGCTGAGGTGGCTAATGAGTGTCTGGTGACTCAGGTCCCGGAGGACACCCAGGTGACTGAGATGACCCAGAGGGCTAAATTTTCCCCCCTTGCTGGGCCCCACGCTCAGGGATGTTGTCTCCTGCTCCCCCACCTTGAGCACCTCTCCATCACATTGGCCTTGTGCTGTGGAGCTTCCCCAGAGTCCATCGCCAGGGTGATCCCCTCCCCACCTTCCCATGGGCTCTCCTCCTCCCTCCCCACAGCTGAAGCTCATCATCTAGCCACCTCCAGGTCAGATCCTTCGACAACTGAGCAAGAGGAAGCTCCACCACAGGCATGGCAGGCTGGCTGGCCAGCTACATGTATAGGTTATCAATAGTAATTCATTAGGAACGTAAAGGAGGTGGCATATCTGCGTGGAGCAGCTTTTCTCCGTGGATGAGGGATGCATCCCGCTGGGAGGATTGTGGTAGGTGGCTTTGATGTGCGGTTGGGTTTGGGAAGGGGGCTCTGCCGGTGCCTCTGCTTGCTGCCGTTTATCTGGAGGGACAGCGGTCAGGTTTTGCTGTTCTTCAGAGCTGGAGATGCTTGAGATGAGTCTTCAGGGAGGGCAAAAGGAAAAGGGAATTCTTCTTAATCCAAGCTGAGTGCTGCAGAGCCCCATGGGGGAGGTTTGCAGCCCTCTAGGTTGAGATCCATGTGGAAGTGGCAGATCTTCAATCTTCACTTGGGGCTCACTTTACTGAGGCATACTCAGTAAGATGACCTTGTGCAGGCTGGTGTGACCTCACCTGAGATATCTGCACCATTTCTGACCCTCTTCTGCCTCTGTTTTTGGTTTGCAAAAGGGCTGTAGCTCACTGAGGCTCAGTCAGACCCCACAAAGGCAGCAGAAGCAATCCCCAAGCCACGTGCTTGCTCCCAGCCCACCCTCCACTTTGTTGGTGGAGACGGGGGCAGTAGCAGGCTTGCACATGAACCCTGAAGAAACAGATGCAATGGAAAAAAGCCAGACCATTTCCATCACCCAACTCACGGCCCAGCTTTGCAAAGCCCACGGTCTTTCAGTTTATATTAAACTAAGGATGGGGGTGGAGATCTGGCTTTATTTTTTTATCATTCTGGTGTGAAAGTTTAGAAATCCTTATTTGAAAGAGGAACAAAGGTGGAATCTTTGGGTTTTAGGAGGTGCTTGGAGAAGCCCGCACAGGGTGTCTTGGTCTCCTGCAGGCATCCTCCATGACCGGGGCAGGTCACTCGGGCGTAGCATTGCCGTAGTTATTGCGGCTCACGTGGACATAGCTGAGTTAGCTGGAGTCCTGTTAACGGGGAGCTGCTGCTGTGCGAGGCAGCTGCGCGTAGCTGTATACATCCCCGGGTTGCTGGGTGGCTCTGAGAGCTGGGGGTGGGTGCAGATGGGGATGGGATGTGGGTCAGTGGGATGCAGGAGGAGCTGTGGCCTCTCTTTTCTGCAAGATGGAGGGAGAGCCCCATCCTGTGTCAAGGAGCTGAGATAAAAATGCCTTAAAGAAGAGCAAGCTCTGACATGTGAAAGAAGAAAAATGTGACTTAGACATGTCTGCTGCAATTGATAATTTTGATTTTTTTTCTTTGCAGCTTCTAGCACTGAGGGCCCCAGCCAGTCCAGGGGCGGGCAGAGGGTTTTATGGCTGGAGCAGGCAGAGGAGCATTGGTGTGTGTAGAGGGAGAGCAGACCCTGAGCTGGGCACAGCACAGTTTTAGGCTGAAGGGATGCTGTGGTGTTTGGCACCAGCTGAAGATGGACTCGGTGGCTTCTTTTCTGTGCCCAATGCTTGGCAGGGTGTGCTCATGGTCTTGGGCAAAGCCTGGGAAGTGGAGATTGGTGCTGTCTTCTAGGTCTGGGCAGCTCTGCTCTGCCCTGCCCCGGGAGGTCCCATGCATGGGGAGAGCGCCCTGGATGAGGGTAGCCTGTGTCTCCAGGCAAAACCAGATGTCTGCGTGCAGCTCTTCCTGCACCGTGGTGTCTTTTCTCCACCTTAAGCTTTGAGTGCCTGGACTGAGGCTGGACCAAGCCTTGGATGCGCTGGCAACTAAATTTAAGGAGGAGATTTTTGAGTCGCAGTGTGATGAGTAGAGCGCCAGGGTGTCATCCTGGGCTCAGCAGAAACCTTTTCACCCTGTTCAGCCTAATTGTCCTCACTGTCCCTCCAACTCCTCTGTTGGTACAGAGGAACATCACTTGGGGTTGGCTTCCCGTCTGATATGGGTGCTTCTGCTGGCAAGTTGGCTTTATGTTATTGGCTTTTTTGAAGTCCTCTTGAAGTCCCACCAGAGTGGATCTGTCCCACAATATTCAACCTTCCCTGACTCCCGCACTCCGCAATCCATCTTTTGGCTTAATCTTGCCTGAGCCCTTTTGAATTGCCCGTGGGATGTGGGAGGAGAACTTGTGTCTACGGACAGTTGTTTAGTTGGGGTTCCTCTGGGGTTTTGTTTTTAATAAGATATACTATCCAGCAGTGACAGAGATTTTGGGTTCCTTCCAGGGTGGGCTCCTTACCTTAATTTATAAGAAAAATGGCATTTGTACCTCACCTCGTTTTCATTATGCCTGAAGAGAGGAGTGAAAGGTGGCCCAGACATGAAGATAGTTTTGGGTGAGGAATAAAGTGTGAGCTTTGGTCCTGTTACAGAGGAGGATGTGATGGGTGAGATACCAAAACAATAGGAAAAAGAGATGAAAAAATGTGTGGTACCGTGGGGTGGGGCTTGAAAGGATGGTTGGGCATTTGGGAGATGGCTCATGAGCTGCAAGTGAAGGATCTGACCTGGAGGTGGCTGGAGGATGAGCCTCAGCTGTGGGGAGGGAGGAGAGGAGCCTGTGGGCAGGCAGGGAGGGGATCATCCTGGTGATGGACTCTGGGGAAGCCCCACAGCATGAGGCTGACGTGATGGAGGGGTGACTGAGATGGGGGAGCAGGAGAGGTCATCCCTGAGCGTGGGGTGCAGCAGAGGTAAGAGCGGACCCCTTGGCCAGTGGTAGAGCATTGGAAAACACCACGTTTTTGAGCTTTTCTTTGGAACGATGAGGGTGAAAAGTTTTTATGACTTTATTTTTTGGGTGAGCAAAGGTGGGACTCTGCTGTAATTGCAGTCCTTCGGGAGATGGGGCTGGGGGAGAACCACCAGCGTGGGCACCATGGCCGGCGTGCTCGGTGGCACCTCGCGCGAGGGCAGGGCTGGGGGACGCTGCCTGCTTCTCCCTGTTCACGGCATTTTTGCTGGCAGCTTGCTGTGAGGAGCAGCAGAGCGGGGCGTTCCCGTGCCCTGGCTTTGCCAGCCAGCAAAACCCAGCGTCGGGTGGCTTTGTGGCCATGATTCCTCATTAAAAAGCAGCAAGCAGGGAGAAACCTGGGGAGCATAGAAGTGCAAGCCTGGTGCTAAATCAAACCAGATGCTGCTCAGGCCACGATGCCCCGTGGTCCGTAGGAGCGAGGACGTGGAGGCGGTCGCCTGTAGCCTGCACGGGGGCAGTGGGGAGAGGAGGGAGCGGCGCAAGCCAGAATAATCCCTTTTTGTTTTTTTTCTGGAGCGTTTTGGTCTCGCCCCTGGACAAAAGCAGGATAGTGCGGTGTGTCATTTCCTCCCTGGCAGCTACTCAGCATGGCACCGTGTGGGCTCTGCCACCCCCTCCCCTGCCCCGGGCACAGATTGCTCCTTGTTCCAGTTGTCTGTACCACCCAGGGTTTCCTTTCCAAGTTTTCTCACACCCTTTTATAGCTGTGCAGAAGAAAGCTTTAAAGCCACACAACCAAGGAACCGAGTAGGCGGGAGGGATATCTTTAAAAAATAGGCATGTTTCTCTGCTGAGCAGCAGTGATGGAGATGGGCTGGGTGAGCTCTGGTGATGCCCTGCATGAAGAAGATCAGATTCAGCCTTAAATAAGCTCCTGTCTCATAGCCAAGAGGGCAGCTGGTCATGCATGCTGTGTATCGATGAGTCTTTAAAAATGAGAGCAGCTGCATTTTTAGGTCCCAATCCAGGCACAGAGGCAGACTGGGAGGATTGGATCCTGAGTGGGATGAATCTGAGCTGGAGAGCACTGGTTGCTCTTGCTGGAGAGCTGGCTTGGTGAGGTGGTCCTGATGCTGATGGTGAAAGCATCAAATACGGTGGTGTCTCGTATGTTTTGGGGACGAGGGAGAAATCCAGATTTCCTGATCCGGGCACAGAATCAGCGTTAGGCTGTCCTGCTTTCTATTTTTCTTGAGCTGATCAGCAGCTCATTTCACCAAGGAACCATCCCACGGGCAGGACCTTTTGCCATCACCAGTTTGCTTAGGTGGCAATCAAACAAGTGACCGAGAGGCAAGCAGCAATTCATTACAGCCCTCATTTAGCATGTGATAAAATGAGCCGTATACCTTGTCTTTCGGTCAATAAGTTGTATATTACACAGAAGAAGTGCACAAGTCAATGTCTTTACATCAGACGAAGGCCTCTTGCAGACTCATTTTTGCTGGAGTCTCTTGGCCTGGATGTCGGATCGCTGCTCAAATGATGGGGAGTGATATTGTTAAACAGTAATTGGTTACTGAATTATTTAGCTGCACAATCCCTGTAGCAGCAACAACATCAGCGAACACTTAACTTGCAATTGTCTCAGCTGGGAAACAAATACAGGGCGCTGCAAACTCAATGGAGCCCAGAGGCAGAATAATTCTGTAGAGACTGTGCTTTAAAAAAAAGGTTTATAGTTATTTTGTCGATGACGGCCTCATGCAGTGGAAGGTGTATGCTAATCGCTTATCAGCTGCTGCCTTTTAATTTGTAAGCTGAATTCTGCTGCTTTTCTAAGGAAAAAGTAATGTTAATCCATTGCAATTTCCCCAAATGAAAGGCCAACATCTCCCTGCACCTTCTGAGCTCAGCAGTGTTTGCTGCAGATGCAGTTGAGTTGTAACTCATGGGCTCCTGACTTGGGTCCCTGGAGGAGACAGGCTAATTCACAAAGCAGCCTAACTTAGCAAGCAGAAAACCCCAACCAAAACAGGTGCTACATCCCTCAAAGCCTTGTTGCAGCAGCTTGGAGCTGGTTGAAGACCACCAGCTCTTTCCACGCATGATTCAAGACCAGGCGTTGCGGTGGTGATGCTCTTCTTGCACTAACCTAGAGCAGAACCTCACCACCCACGATTCTCTCCCCAGTTTTCAGCTTGGCCATTGCTGAAAGTCCTCTGCCTTTGAGATGCACCTAGAAAACCCACCAGCAGGTACTGTACCGGCAGAAAACCTGCTCTCGGTTATGTTTGTCTGCAAGTTGCAGCCAGCAAAGCCAGGCGGGAGGCTTTGCACGCTGGTGCCTCTTAGTACCAATTCCACCACAAGTGCAGCCCTTCACTTAGAGCAGTTCCAGTTCCTCCCCTGCCAGGCAGTTTCTTCTGTCCCTTTGGTGTCTGTGTGTGTAGGAGTATCCAAGAACTATCTGGTGACTCTTCAGGCTTTGCTTTGAATGGGCCTGTGATCTGGCAGCTTAAACGTATTTCTCCCATGTAGGTGCTGCCTGTGTTCTCAATGCAGCGCTCTGGAAGGATGGCATGACCCTGATTCAATGTGTTAGATGCTCTTCTCTTTTAATTAAAAGCCCAAAGCTAAATTATTTTGCTCCTGTGGACGGAGGGCAAGTTGGGGAGAAAAAGGAGGTGCAGGCTGTTTGCAGGGGCTTGTTCGTAAGCTGCTTGTCCCAGCAGTGCCTGGTGTTTGCCATGGGATGGGCTGTTCCCTCACCGCTTCGTTATTTGAGTTCGTTTAGCACTGAGGAATCGGCGGGTTCCCCTAATTTAGGGATGGAGGCTGCGATACGTACCATGGCACACCCCGGAGCAGCAGTGGGTCTCCACGATCATCCCCAGGGACCAGCAGCTGAAGCTTTCCCATCCCACCATGTAGGCACGACCACTGGTAGGTGCTCAGTTGACTTTTCCGATCACAGTTTGATTATTGATATTAATCAGTTCTTGACTTGCCCCGGGGCCTGGCACACCCAGCACCGGAGCAGGGCTCTGCTTTGCTACACGGGGCATAAACATTCTGCTGAAATGTCCCAAAGAGCTGATTTTCTACTGCCTTGCTCCCATCCGGTCCCACAGCAGGAGGTTTGATGCTCACCAGTCCAGCCCAGCTTTGCTTTTCCTCGCCTTCATGCAATTCTGTTGATGCCATGTAACCGACAGCAGGATCCAACCCTGTGATTCAGACCTTCCCATAGATGCATCTCGGGGAAGATTAATCTTCCTAATGGAAGCTGGGCCTGTGACAGCTGTGACTTTCAAACCTTGGTCTGTCTCGGTACCAAATAAACCAGGGAGATCTGGAAGGCTCGTAACTTCCTGAGCAAGTGATGTATAAAGCAAAATAGTTATAATTAACTTCAAAGCATAAAACACTCTGTCTTTCAAGCAAAAAAAAAAAATCCTCCCTAGGCTTGGGTTGAAAATGAGTGGTTTTTCATGTCACATTAGCTGTGCCTTTAAAAAAAAGATTTTTTTTTTTTTTTTAAATTTTAAATTCTGAATTGTAATAGGTAACTGATAATGAAGTTCTCCCTTTCATAGGAACAGTGTGGTTCTGTCACTGGGGCGAGCTGCTTGAAGCCTGTTTGGAAACAGGGTTATTGTTGTGTAAATCAATGTGCAGTCACTGTTTTAAACACAATCAAGGCTTTGTGGGTCTCTGAAGACGGCAGCATCGAGCAATGACCGGGGCAGTGGGGCTGCTGCTGGTGCAAGGGATGGAGATAGAGCCTTTTCCACAGTCCCTATATCTATACGTGACCTGCCTTGTAGCTGATAGAGGCGAGCATGGTGTGTATGGATGGAGAGCATGGGAAGACCATAAGGAGCTTTAGACCTTGCCCATCTCCCCATACGGATTTTTAGGAGCACTGCATGGACCCCATGCATGCGCCCCAAGCTTGAAGGATCTGGCTGTTGCTTTTCAAAGCACCGTCCAGCGGCTCCAGCTTTGCTGCCCCACCGACTCCTTCCCGCACGGAAATGCCGGGTGAGGAGTTTCTTCCGAAACAAACCCCGCGTTGGCAAGGCAGCCCCGTCTCCGTTTCGTATATCCTTGCCTTCAGCGTGGGGACGGAGCTTGCATCCCAGGAAAATAATACGTATCCAGGAGGCCAAGACAAACAGTGTCTGCCTGCTTTTTTTATGACCTCTTGTTGTTCCTCCCAACCATCAACACTGTTCCCTTAATAAAGGACGTTTTGATCTCTGTAGGGGATTTCCTTACTTCTCGTGGTTAAAGCTAAGGCGGTTGGCAAAGGGGAGACTTGGAGAGACCGGGGGCTCCTGCTCTCCGCAGCCCTTTTCATGGCAACGTTTTGATTTAGATCCTCATTCCAGTTCAGAACTGGGGATGATGAGCAGGTTTTAAACTGAAAGAGGGTAGATTTAGATATTAGGAAGAAATTCTTTACTGTGAGGGTGGTGAGACACTGGAACAGGTTGCCCAGAGAAGTTGTGGATGCCCCCTCCCTGGAAGTGTTCAAGGCCAGGTTGGACGGGGCTTTGAGCAACCTGGTCTAGTGGAACGTGTCCCTGCCCATGGCAGGGGGGTTGGAACCAGATGATCTTTAAGGTCCCTTTCAACCCAAACCATTCTATGATCCTATGAAAAGGACTGTTAGATTTTAGTGGGAAATGTAGGCACTGCATTTGGACGATAGGCGAGATGCTCCAGCTGATAGCCATCTCCCCCGGGACTAACCCAGTGGCTGGTCTCATCCTGGTGACTTCAAGTGCAGACGGTGGCCCCACCACCCCCAGGGCCCTGTGAAAACCCTACCAGCAACATTGGGTAGGTGCAAATAATTCAGCCCAGCGCTTGGGACAGCATCAACACTCTACTTGAAGCCCCAGCTCCTGGCATCAGATGCTGGTGTGGGTTGTCCGCTTTGGCCAGTGGAGTGAAGGGGAGAGCAGGATGCGCTTCTGCCTTCATGGTTTGAAGGAGAAGCTCAGAAACTTGTCTGCCATGCAGACTTAGAGGCAAAGAAGTAATTTGTTTAAGCCATGGGAATTTTTTTTGGAAACTGCCAGAGGGCTTTTGAACCTCCAGGGCTTGCAGTTCCAAGTGTGACAATTAAAAGTTTGGGGTATTTAGTGAACTCTGCATAGCTGTTTTTCCTCTTTCATAGTTCCATCATACCTTCTAATTAATTCCCTTTAATTGCTTTTAATTTCCTTTCCTCCTTATTTCTCCCTCCGTATAACTAGTGCTGTCATCCTTTTAGTTTGCCTTTCATGTTGGAGACTCTCTATTTGATTTTGTTTCACCCACGTTGTGTCTTGCAGCTATTTCATTCCTGGAAAGCTCCGGCTCCGGAGATAAAATCTAAGTGGATTCAGAGAACCTAAAAGGATCGCATGCTTCATGGCTTTCTCTTTAGTTATATAGGAGATAAACAGAATGTAATAAAAGATCCATCCTCCTTGGAAAAGGGCCATTTTCCATCACCTGTATTTTTGTGGTACCGTCATGCCATGGATGCTCTTAGTCACTGGTGACAAGATAAAGAGCCTTCTGGTATCTAACGCTGGCGGGTGTCTGAGGCTGAAACAGGCTGTTAGGATGACACACTGTCTCGCTGTATTTTGATTTACTCACCGCTGCCATCCTACCTGGCAGCCCCCCCGAATTCCCACCGCTGGGACAGCCAGCATGGGGGCTGGCACCTTGCTGGCAGCAGTGATCCCTGCCTGGATGGAGGGGACACAGGGAGGATGGCAGGGTGCTGTTTTTGACCAGATGAGGATCTAGCCCGTTATTAAAATTTTGACATTTGTCTCCAATAGCTCTCGGTTTTAATGTGCAGTAAAGGGCACGGTGCGTTTTGATTGAGGTACTTTCCAGCCGACTCAAAAGTAAAAGATAAAAGCAAGCAAAACCACTGACGAATGCTCAGAAGAGTCCTAGAGACTTGGATCCAGCCCTCGGCGGGTGGCTATCAGCAGAGCTCCATGGAGCTTGGCCAATATACACCATCTGAAGAGCTGGCTGAGGGATGGGAATCATGTATTTAAGTTTTCTACACCATCTCCCTTCTCGAGTGAAATCGTGATTGGTTTATCTAATATAACCTCTTTTCCTGCTGCTCCTCCATTCATAATGGTATTTGAACACTGTATACCCCATGCTTTCCATGGTCCAAAGCTACCAGGCCTCCAAAACCTCCTTGGCAGCCTTCCTCCCAGCTGCTGAAGGATTTATGTTTCCAGTGCTATCATTTATTTGCCTCCAAGGACTGCGGGAGCGAGAGCGAGCAATGCTCTGAGTACAGAGCTACGTTTCTACTAGGCTGCATTGGTACCCAGCGCTGGGCTCTCTAGCAGAGGTGTTGGCTGGACAACATCCACCCAGCAGAGCTAATTGAAGTGGTGGGGGCTTCCTCTCTTCTTTGGAGGAAAAAATGACCAGCAGCATCTAATTCCAACTGGAATTGGCCTACTTTATCTTGTAATGCTGGTAAAGCCCTGGAGGAGTTAAAGCTGGGATCATGGGGAGGGTGGCTGGGAGTCAGCCGGGGGCTTTGGTGGTGGGGAAGGTCTTGGTGGGGAGCAGAAGGTGGCATGGAGCAGCAAGGGCTGTCCTGGCTGCTGCGGGTTGGGGACGTGCACCTACGGTAGGGTTGGGTTGTGGGACAGTGTTTCAGAGGCTGGTGGAGAAACTTCTTTGGGCTAATCCAGATGCTGGAATGGAGAGAAACAGCTGAGTTTGGGTGGAAACCATGATAGTGGAGTGAGCAGCGGGAGGAATGTGGTCCGGGGACTTCAGGGTGCCAAGAAGAGTGGTGCTAGAGACAAACACATCTGCCACTAAAAAGGCTGACTCATGCTACCTTGGAAGTTTAGGATGGATTATTATTATTATCCTACTAGCAGTCTGAATATTAGTAGCAGTAGCAGTAATTTAGCCTTGCAGGGTCCCCAGCCAGTCCTCCCTGAGTCAGTAGCCTGTTCTGGTGGGTGGCCGTCACAGTGAGATGGTGGAGCAGAGTAGGTGGGAGATGTTCAGGGCTGGTCTGTGAGCTGCAGGGTCTGGTTTTGGAGAAACAGCTTGAAGTCCCCTTTTATAGGGTGGTGGAGGGCTGTTAAGGAGGTCTTATTGAACTGTCCCTGTTTGACAGGAGAGAAGTATTACAGCAAATACTGCTCTGTCCAGGTGGGACCAAGCTATGGCCAGGAGTTGGTGGCAGCCAGGTTAGCCCTGGGGCTGTCACCGCTGTCTAGGAGCCCTGGACTGAGGTGGCTCTGGGCCAGGCAGTCACCAAGATGTAATATTTTGCAATGAGCTGATCTGAGCGCTCTGCACCTTTGCATTTGTGGGTGAATCATCCTGGCGAGAGCCGAGAGCGAGCGAGCGATCTCTGGAGGTGCTGAGATGGCAGTGGCGCGGGTTGCTGGCACCTCCAGGCTGGGTGGCAGTCGCAGGGGAGCCTCCTTGTCCCCGTCCTGTCTGGGCACGTCCTCGTGGCTGAAGCTGGGGCTGAGATCAGTGGGGCTGAAGGAGAGCAGCTGGCTGCAGACTTGGCCCCTGGTCCCAAGTGCAGCATCTTCTTCTTGGGACTGTGAGAATCACAGAATCACAGAACGGTTTGGGTGGGAAGGGACCTTTAAAGCTCATCTAGTCCAACCCCCCTGCCATGAGCAGGGACATCTTCAACTACATCAGGTTGCCCAGAGCCCCGTCCAACCTGACCTTGGGTGTTTCCAGGGATGGGGCATCTACCGCCTCTCTGGGCAACCTGTGCCAGGGTTTCACCACCCTCATCGTAAAACATTTCTTCCTTCTATCTAGTCTGAATCTGCCCTCTTTTAGTTTAAAACCATTACCCCTTGTCCTATCGCTACAGGCCCTACTAAAAAGTCTGTCCCCAGCTTTCTTACAGTCCCCCTTTAAGTACTGAAAGGCGGCAATAAGGTCTCCCCAGAGCCTTCTCTTCTCCAGGCTGAACAACCCCAACTCTCTCAGCCTGTCCTCATAGGAGAGGGGTTCCACCCCTCGGATCATTTTTGTGGTCCACGCTTCAACAGGCCCAAGCAGCAGGACCTGGAGATCCTTCTCCAGGTGGTGCGCTGGGGAGATGCACGTCTCCTCTTCGGCATTTCTGCCCGCAATAAAAGGCACCACAAGAAAGTTTTGGGGAGCCAACCTTGGACTACCAGCCATCCAAGAGCTTGGCAGACCCTCCATCACCCCTGAGCAAGACAGGGTGCTTTATTTCCGCATTAGGAACCAGGTCAGCTTCTCGGCCAAGCATCCCTCGGCGCTGTGCTCCCGATTCTTCCTGCTCCCATCTTAATAGCTGTAAGGATCGGGGTTGCCAAGGTCTTCCCGTTGCTATAGTGAGATTAGATAGGGCAGAGTGCTGCATTCCCTCTGCCGAGGGGAGAAAACACTCCCATCCTTTCCCTGGGCTTTGCTAGCGAGCTTTTTTGTCCTCCACCAGCAGCTACTAATTGCACCTGAAAGACATGGTATGTATTTCACTGAAATTAATATTTCATAGCCTTTAAAAAAAAAAAAATTTAATTATCGAGGCATTTTCTCCTGGAATCAACTTAAGAGACTCTCGGGCTGGAACGAGTCTAACACAGCGCTAACTGTGAAGTTAAAATATTTATCTTCATAAACACGTCACTCGAGCCATACTCTTCCTCGCGGGGTAATTAGCAAGAGGCATGTTAGTCCAATCAGCAGGTGCCTGGGAGACACAGATTTGCCTTTTGCTTCTGGGCGTGGTGAGGAGATGATTTATTAAACGAATTTGAGAGCTGCAAGTCTGGCCAGACCTCTGAGTCAAACTGCTGTAGGAAAAAAAACCACCAGCCGGAGCGTTTGCAGGCAGAAGATGGGGCACAGTCGTTTCAATACGGTCGATTATTTGCTGATGTGGAGGTGTCCTTCCCAAAAACTCCTGAGGATGTACAGTGACTGACCCGGGGACCACTGGATTGCAGGAGGTAGTTTTTATTTTCATTTTCTTAGTTTTTATTTTCATTTTCATAGTTTTTATTTTCATTTTCTTGGTGTGCCTGGGGACTTGGGTTGGTTTATATAAGAATTCGGGTGAGATTTCCCTGAATGTAGGAGCGCACGGCTTGGGGGATGGCACGTTGTCCCTCCCCTCCGCCTCCTTTTTCAGATTTAAAAATGTTATTTTTGAGGCCATAAAGTTTAACCCTCTAAAGCCCGGTACCAAACATGCCCTGGAGAGGGATCTGTGTGATCTGCTGGGTGTGTGTGGGATGGAGGATTTAGGTAATGGTGTGATTATTGGACTTGAGGCTGTATTTTGTGTGTCTTGGGTGCTGGTACCCCAGGACATGGAGTGGGGTGAAGGACACGTGTTCCCAGCGTCTTCTGGACATGTTCCTGCAGGGTGCATATCCAAAAACTCATATCTTTGCTAGGGGGCCAGAGATGTTCGTGTCCGTAAACCTCTCCAGTCTTGAGAATGGTGAGGAATGTGCAAGGGAAGAACTAGTGATGGCCCCGTAGCCTAGGAGAAGGTCCTTGGCCGGTGGCAGTGGCAGCCTGGTGAAGATTATTCAAGCTGAAGGTCTGTCGCGGGGTTTTTCTCTCTGAAATCCCTTTCTGCTGCTGGGGCCGCCATCAATCGTTTATGCAAACCACACAAGCAATGACACACAACCTGACTGAGATCATTCCAGGGTCTTGCACCCCAGTCGATGCGTGGGGCTCGCCGTTTGCTGCAGCTTTGGAAAGCTGGAGTGGGATTTGCAGAAGAGGTGTCTGATGTCTTCCAAGTTTCTCGGGTTCAGAGCAGAGAAGTGGAAAACGCAGGTGATGCTGGGTTTGTGGCCTGGGAAGTGTCTGGTTTCCCATCCTCTGAGCAGGTAGATGTACTCTTAGTGAGGGCTGAGATACATTAGTCTTCCTCTCCAACAGAAAACCTAAATTTTTAGTAAAAATTTAGAAAACAGGTCTCCTGAGCAGCGTTGCAAGTTATGCAAAGAGGACGGTTGTCAGAGATTCAGTTTTCTGTAGGAAACCAGCTCTTATGGAGGTTTTCTGATGGGTCCCGATTTGTGCTGCTGTTGATGCTTGTTTGCCTGCTGTCTGCCCTCGTCTCCTTGACTCGTTGTCTGCTGAACTTCTCCCAGATGTGCTGAGGCTTACAGCTGGAGGGGGTTGTCAGAAGCTCTTTCCCTTAGTTTGTTTGCAGGATTTGCTGTAGCAAACATTGCTCGATGTTGATTGCCTGGTCTGCTCTGCTTAAGCAAACATATCTTGATGCTCTCCTTGCTCCCACCACTGCTCTTCACTCATGGTCAGGCTGGGAAGCACCAGCTGGTGCTCTCCACATACTGTGTTCACACGTTTTTCCTTAGCTCTGTCATGACTTAATCTGATCATCATTCAGCACTGATGGCTAAATGGCACGGAGTGTGCTCAGTGCTAATCACTTGCAGGAGATGTATTCAAAGGTTACATCCTGGTGGTAAACGTCATGCCCTGTGCAGTTCAATCAGGGCTGATATTTATGTGCTTGTGCTCCACCGTGCCAGGTGGAGAGCTCTCCTCCCAGGGAAACACAGATATTTTGGTGGCGACAGGATCTAACCCCCATTTCTGGGAAGTTTTCTTGGCTTCTTCCCTGCCCTTTTCCAGCAGGTGGTTCCTGCTGCCGCTTGGGTTGCAGCTGCCACAACGAGCATCCTTGGTTTACAGCAACAGGGACCTTTTGAAGGAGCAGCAGCTTCTGCTTCACCATGGTATGGCCAAGAGAGCGAAGCGTGACACGGTGGCATCGCGGTTAGTGCCCCGGGGTAGGCAGGAGGAGGCTGGACCTGGCCAGGAGGATGGTTTCTGGTCCAAGTCCTGCATCTTTTCGATATAAAATGGACGGGGGACTCCCCTGTACGTGCTCCCCGTCTGGCTCCTGTGCCGGTGGAGGAGCTTGGTGGAGATGTGATCATGCTTGTGGAGGGGGCCAGGTAGAGCCTTGGCCCTGGGTGTGAAACCCACCCACAGGTGTCCAGGGGAGGAAATCTCTTTCCTGAAAGCCACTCAAGCTTGGGTGTGATTGCCCACAGTGGAGTGGGTTTACTATGGGTTTCAGCAAGAAGAGTGTTTTGGGATTGAGCAAAACTTGGTATAAGATGCTCTCAGGGGTTTCCAGGAATGTGCAAAACTTACTGGGATTTTTAGGCAAGGACCAAGGGCACAGGCAGGGAGGGATCAGAGTGGGCTGGGGGAAGAACACACAAGGGAAAATAGAAGGAAAAGGGTATAAAAGCAGCTCCCCTGGATGTGGGGATAAGGAGGAGGGGTCACAGCTGGGGTGAAGACTAGATCTGATGTTTGGGGAGGGCATCCGGGAGGCTGGATAGCAGGAAACTAGCCGAGATGATGAAGAGGAGGTTGATGGTGGACCGGCAGTGGGAATGGCAAGGAAAGTAGCAGCAACAGGGTGCAAGGGAGCAATTGCATAGGGTGCTCTCAAACTACCATGGAGACCTTAGAGTGTGGGGCATGTCATACCTGGAGTACTTAATCATGCTTACACCTGATGAACTACTCGATAAGCTTTTTTCATACTGTATGACAGAGAGGGGATGTGTGTGAGCAAGATGCTCGGCCCTCGTCCATGCCAAGGGGCAGCAGTTGGCTGGTTCACCAGCACATAGGTAGCAGCCACGATGAAACCATCTGTGTGTTGCTGCTGCATGGGGAATGTGGAATAGAGCTGGGGTATGGTGGGAGAGCAGGGATAGAGGGGAAGATACGCTCTCGACTGCCTTCGGCATCGTAGGGGGCACTTGGAGCTCTTCTTGGTTATTCAGGTGTCCAATTTTTTGGCATTGTGTCTGGCCCTGCAGGCTGTGGTGTTCATCTCCCGCTTCCCCAGCGATGCCAGAAGACATGCATTATGTATGGCCACTAAAACTCTCACCCTGTTGCTTCTGATTACAGAGAAATTACGGGTTACTGGGCCAGACTGTGCAGCCGGTGACGTCTGTGGGGCTTTGATGCCCCGAGCAGAATTCAGTCAATGATGCATTTCTAAGTGCAGGTGCTCGGCAGCAGCCTGACGTCAGGCCCGGAGCTCCTGGTTATCCAAAGCCCGGATTTCACAGGGAATTTGCAAGCCCCAAGACTTGCTTGAAATCGTTTGCATAACTTTTTTTTTAGTCCTCCAGAGCTTTGGGCAAGGCATGTGTTTTGGGTGCTGTTTCCCGTGACTCAGAAGATAACTAGCAGTTGGCTGTGCTCACCTGGTTTGCTTGCTAAAAATGAATGGAGAACAGTTCAGGGGTTTGTTTCCTGCAAAGACAACTTCTATTTCAGTCGAGTTTGTCTCTGATTATGGACTCTCAAACCTCAGAAATTCCTAACTGCCTGTCCACTCTCTAATTTTTATTTTATTTTATTTTTTTTAAATAGAAAAGGAACATAGCCCTCTTTTAGCGGAAAGCCAGAAATATTCATAAGAGCAGGTGGATTTGGAGGACTCCTCGTGTACAGCAGATGAGGATGTGTGCCCGGGTAGTGATGTAAACTTGGTGAGCAGCCCAACTTTTGGCAGTGGAGGGTAAGCACTGAGAAGCCCCATCACAGGCACATTAAAACATAGACTTCCAGCTCCGCAGACCTCCCTCGGGTCATTTGTTGTGTTATGTTGTACCGGGAATGTCATGAAGAGGAGGATTGTCTTTCTCTGCTACATTTAAGACCCACCAAACTGTAATTATAATTTCAAGGCTATTGCCCATTTTGTGGTGCTTAAGTGAAAAGGTAGAAAGACAGAATCGGGTGGTGAAGACGTTGGAGTTGGTTTGGATTGATATCCAGGCAGGGCTGTGCTCGGTGTTGGAGGAGACGGGATGATGCTGGTACAAGTCTGGGAGGAGGTGGTTGCACAACATGACAACAGAGAGGTAAATGGTGTTAGTTCAGGTCTGCAGAGACAGTGCTGCACTGCAGGGAGGAAATAACGTGATGTCAATGTTAACCTGACGCAGTGACAAAACAATGTCACCGCGGCTCTTTGGAGGCAGGAACGCGCGGTGACGTCTGATGCAGGGCTGCCCCGAAGCATGCAGCAAGGTGGCTGCCCTTCCAGCTCCCTGTGAGTGCACACACAAGCATGCATGCACACCCGCACTCACACACGTGCGCATGTTTTTTTACTCTGTGCCAGATCATTATCCCAGAGCAAAGACCATTACGCATCCCTCTGGCACGTGCTGGAGCTTGCTGAGATCAGCTTGGCTGGGGACTGAAGACAAGATGTTGGTGTGTTCCCCATCCCTTCTGCTCAAGGATGAGTCTTCTCTGTCTGAGAAGGGCTCCGGTGGTGGGCTTGGGGCTGGCTCTGGGCTCCTCTTCGATGCTCTGCCCTGGCCCCGGTACGGGAAGCCCAGCAGTACTTGGCCACCGGATCCCTGTTGCTCCACATGCAATATTTGCATCGATTGGTTTGCACGGGACGTCGGGCAGCTTGGTGCTTGTTTGCATTGGTCTTGGCGGTGCCTGGTGATAATTAACCCTCGTACAAGTTTTCTTCGGGCAGAGGAGTGGCCTTTGAGGACATGAGCTAAGGAGGGTTGAGGAAGGCAGGGATGTAAGGGAAGGTGCAGAAGGGAGGCCTGAATGTGAAGTTGTCTTTGAAGAGATGGCTTGAGGCTGGGCTTCCTTCTGGAGGTGATGGCAGCGTGACCTGGGGTCAGCGGATATGCAGGGGTGAGGAATTTCACTAGCAAAGAGAAGGGGAAGCGGGGGAGGGAGAAGGAAGTGGTGAGTGGTGAGCAAAGGCAGAGGGAAGACAGCTGCCTGCAAGCTGGAGCAGGCAGGGAGGGGCAGAGTGCTTGACATTCATAAGCAAGAGGGTATTGGGCTTTGGCCATCGCTACCCTGGCAGCGTTCGGTCAAGACCCTTCATCGGGGAAGCTGCTGCTCCAGGGATGTGTTCCATTGCTTCCTCAGACTAGATGTAAGGAAGAAATGTTTTACGATGAGGGTGGTGAAACACTGGAACGGGTTGCCCAGAGAGGCGGTAGATGCCCCATCCCTGGAAACATTCAAGGTCAGGTTGGACGGGGCTGTGAGAAACCTGATCTAGTTGAAGATGTCCCTGCTTATTGGAAGAGGGTTGGACTGGATGACCTTTAAAGGTCCCTTCCCACCCAAACCATTTCATGATTCTATGATTCCTCCTGGGTCCTGGCAGCGGTCAGCTCTTGTCTGCAGCTGGGAACCCTGCTGATCTCCATGCTTGCTGCAGAACAGGTATCTACCCAGAGGTAGGGAGAGGAAGTAAAGTGAGGACAGGTAGCAAAAAGCTGATGTTGAGGACTGGAATTCATCCCAGGAGGTGGGGTACCCCTGGGGGGACACCTGGGAGTTTCCCTGGTTCGGCCACTACCTGCCTGGGTGACCACGGCAGGTCACTCCGGGTTTTGTGTTTCCACTGCCTTGTCTGTGGAGCATCTCTTTGCTTTTCCAGGGCAGGGATTGTCTTTGATGTTGTAAGTAAAACATTAGTAGCTCGCCTAGCATGATAATATGCCCTCTTGGCGAGGTCCCTGGACCTCTCTGTATATGAGCACTGAATCGTAATGGTACAACATTCGGCTGATGCCCGAAGCCAGTAGGCTGCAAGTTGTTGTGGTTCTTAAGATCTTCTTCCTCCTTAAGGAGGGAGACATCAGAAGGTCTGCAGTGAAATGACCCTGATTTGCACTAACTATCCAGACTTTAGATCGCTGCCTCGTAAAACTTGCACAAAATACATACAAAGTTCAAAATAACAGATGGCTCTGATTTTCCTCTTTCTTCTCAAATACAAGGGACCCCAAAGTTTGTTATTTTGACCTTTGCAAACTTTATAGAAGGCAGTGATGAATTTGCATGGGTAGGATAGTCAGCTGGAAGGAAAGAGGTCGGTGACAGAGGTTTTTGGCAGTGAAAAAGAGACGGGGAGCCTTAGACTGCTGGTCATCCAGTTAACCCCCACTACAGCCAAGGAGTCTCCATCCCACCAGGATATGGTAGCATCATCCTGTGTGATCCAGCTGGTGGTAGATGGGAATGGCTCCAGAAAAAGAGGACGTGGGGTATGGACTGGGCAGCATGAGGGAGGAGCACACAGCTCATCTGCATCTGCTGGGAGGCTTGAGCTGAATTTTGTGTTGGTGTTAATTTCTGCTAATGAGAAAAAGGCAAGGCTCGAGATCCAGCTGCTTGATGAGTGGGTTGATGTTTTAGAGCAGAACGGGCTTGGATTAATGCAAAGTAGTTCAGATCTGAGAGGGAGAGAGATTTTATTCTCCCTTTTAAAACCTCTGTGGGATCTTCACAATTCATTTCTTAGTGTCTTCCATGGTGTGAGTTCTGCTCAGACTCAGTGTGTGACCTTGGCTGAGTCACTCTAGACCAAGATACATGAACTTGATTTTGATGGGTACCTAAATAAGGGCTGGAAGCCCTGTGGACCTGGTCCTCAGATCTGAAGCCCGTGGGTTAATCCTATGTGGGGCTACCCATGCACGTAGGCTTAAGCGTGTTTATCTGCCAATTGAATTCCTGTGCTCTTTTTCCCAGCTGAGGGACCAGAGATGATACTTTTCTCCCAAGCTCTGGGAGGTTTATGAGGCAGCTGGAAGAGTGGGGCTGTGGCAGCGTGGAGCTTCCCGGGAAAATATAGAGGAATTTGCCATCTACCCCTGATGATAGTGATTTCTAAAGTCAACTGATGTCCATGTACTAGTGATCAGAGGTTGCCGATGGTGCAGGTCTCTCTGATGCTCTGGCATCCTTCATCTGCAGGTGGAGGTGGCTGCTCCACACCATGGGTGGCTAAGCAGGAGGCGAGCTTGTTCCTGCATTGCCATTGCACGTAGCCACTTAAATGCATTTCAGCTCTTATCAGGGCAGGTTTTCTGTTACAGAGACCAAACAGCGTGGCCAGGAAGTGCTCTGGCAGCAGGGTCCAGAGCAGCCCTGGCTCTCTCCTTGCTCTCCTTGCCCTGCCAGGTGATGCCTGCAGGCAGGCTGTGCTGCTGGACACCCGTTCCCTTACAACTGTTCCCAGGCTTGTGAACAAAGGGCTGCAGCAGCCTCCTTCGGGCTCAGAGCCATGCCCAGTACTCGCTGGCAAAAGCCAAAGTCCCAGCGTTGGCTTCTCCCCTGGTCTTCTGAGGGTTGGCGTGCAAAGTTCTCGCCTGGGCTCTGACACAGCAAAGTGGCTGCCAGCTTCGCATTGGCATTTCAGGACCCCGAGTCCCCAGGAGAGCATCTGAACAAGTTGGTTTTGCTATAATTTTTGCTTTTAGTCAAAAGCCCTCCTCCCTTCCCCTTCAAAACTTTGCTCTGCTCTTCATTTCCTCCACTGAAATCCTGTTTCTTTCCTCCCACCGGGATTCCCTCCCTACCAAGGAAATCCAAGCTGCATATTTTAATGCTTGAGATAGATACAAAATATGATCAAGTGTCCGGGCACCTCCATTTCAAAACGCCTGCAGTGCCTGTGAAGGTTTCTCCAAAGAGCTACTGCCTGCAAATATTGGCCGGAGGAGGCTGGCATCTCGGAGTAGGTTTTTCACAGGAGGTGACTGCATGCTGGGGTTCAGAACATCGTTAAAAACATGCTGGGTGGTTCCCCTCCCATCAATGAGTTTTCCAAGCCCTTATTCCCACCTCCACACACCTGGGGTTTATCCCAGGTTAAGAGGAAACAGTCTGGGGAAGTCCCAGCTCTTGGTACTGCTGGTGTAAGTCATCCTCACCAGGCAGCAGCTCTAATTTTGCTCTCATTTACAAGGGTGCAGCTGTGACTGGTGCTGCTGGGAGCATCACCCATGCATGGTAATGGAGGAGTAGTCAGGGTTTTTAATCACTTATTCCAAGCATCATTCCGAGGCTGTTCTGAGTCACGTCAAGAACTGCAAAACAAGGCGTCTAGCCTCTGTCCTTCACATTTGGTGGCCGATGACTTCGTCGCGGCAAGCGGTGATGTAGAGCGTACCCAGCCCTGCGTGCCGTGCCCTGGCTTTGCACACACAGCCTGGGAAAAACGAGGCGCACAGCACTTTGTCTGGTAGGGAAAAGAAATACAAGGGTAAAAAAGGGAGCCGAAGGGCGGTTTGCAGCAATGACAGTAAGTACAGCTCTTAAAAATTGTCTCGGAATTGTGTCGCAGGTCTGCGGCATAATGTAAAACACACGCGAGCAAGAAAAGCTACCTGGCAGTCAGAGGAGGTGCTGCGTCTCAGGAGGTTGCCTTGAAGGCTGTGGTTTAGGAGGCACTGTCTGCTCCCCGCAAAGACAGGCTGCTGTTAGGGAGTGCAGATATATGGCTGTCGGAGAAGGAAGAAGAGGGATGCAATTATGCTCTCTCTTCCGTGCGGCCGTTCACACTCGTGAGCTGATCAGTGCATGGAGGCAGAAAGGCTCATGAGGGTATTGTACCCTCTAAGCTGTAGTAGCTTAAGGTTTTAGCTGCACAAGTGGTAACAGAGATGGTGAAATCAGGAAGAGGAGTAAGGGTACAGATTGGGCAGCGAGATCCTGGTGACTTTGCGGTGAGCCGTTAAAATCAGGGGTTTCCTTGCTTTTGGCTGGAATTGTGCGGTGGGGAGGGTAAAGGGGATTAGGTTTAAGTTGCTTAGTAGGTGTGAGAGAGGCTCCAAGTTCAGAGCACGTCCCTGTAATTGAGATCTGGCACGGTGGATGACACGTTCATCTAAAGGCTGATCCACAGGGAGTAATCACCGGGTGAGCTACTGCCTACTGATTTCTATGGATACTTTGGGTCCAAAGAGAAAGTGAAATAGCTTCTAAGGTAAATTTGGAGCAATAGGAGTGAAAATGGGATAGAAAACTGGCATGCAGAGGAGGACTTGTGCTTAAAATGTGATCACTCCTTTGCAAGATGTCATGACGTTTGCCATGCCCTTGGCTCTTGCATGACCTCAGAGTCCTCCTGGCTTCCTGGTAATTCAGCCCTGCATCTGCTTCTCCAAGGTGGAAACCTGATGTTTGGTCTGGCAATGCTCTTCATCCTCGCTGAGGGCGACCTGCCATCCTCATCCCGTGCCTGAGGTGCTGTTTCTCATGTTCACTGACAAGTGCATCTGGTAGTTGTCAGGGCTGTCACTGAGCCATTATGAGATCCTTGCCAGGATCCTCTCTGTGCAGGAGATCTTGTGTGGGAAGGAGAGGAGGACTGTAGATGGTACAACACATCCGTATGACCGCTGTCCTCTAGCTGTTGACTAGAAGAGATCATTGCTGTGAAGTGCTCAGGAAAAGCTACGTCCCTTCATCCGGCAAGCACAAGTGGCAACCTCTGACATTGCCACCTCCGGAAGGACCCCAGAAATGGTCTCAAATCTGCAAACATCTGCCTGGACGTTCAAGTCCTGGACCTAGTGTTCAGCCAGTGAGATCCAAGCTTAGGCAGGTATGGGTCCTGCATGAACGCGTAGCACTTTAGCAAAATGCTGAAGCATTCATTTGTTGGTTATGACTAGCATCAATCGGCTTTAATGAAGAAACTGCCAAGAAATTCAGAAAGTAAATTCATTCATGAGGTCGTAATGGGTTTAGAAAAGAAGACAACCAAACAAAAATGCGCATCGTGAAGTGAGGCATAAATATCCCTGTTCTGCTCCTTGGGATTGTTCCTGGTGGCAGGAAACCTCCCACGTGCTGGCCACAGAGCCAGGTCACGTCGGTCCCCGCTCGGTGAACTTGCAGTGATAACTGGAGCCTCCTGATGCCCCCACAGCAGGTCCCTCTGTCCCTCTGGGCTGTGGTCAAGCCAGCTGCTGCAGTGTCAGGCTCAGTGGTGATGGGCTGCTCAGAGAAACATCTAGCCAGGACTGTTGGTGCCCAGATATGCCCAATGGGGAGAAGCAGCCTTCTGGGAGAAGGATGCGACGTTTCTGGGGAGGAAACCTCCCATCTCTCTGAACCCAGCAGGCTGGGGGAGGTTGGGTTAATGTCTCATTACTGCTGGCCCTCTTGGGAGGCAAGGCTGTTTTACTTTATTTTATTTTGATATTAAAGACATCCTTTAAAGAAGTGTCAGCTCATAGGTTGTCACTTTTATGATTAAAAAAATTGTAGCCGCTTGCCTGGGGTGTATTCAAGAACACCAAGGAGGAGACTGGTTTAGATTAATAAGTGAGGGCTTATTTAATTTTCATTATTTGCATAATAGTGTCCTCTAATTAATAGGTAATGGGCAGCCTCTGAATTAATGTGGGAGTGGGGTCTCCAGTGATGCCATCAAAGGAGCATTTTATTGCTGGGAAGTGCAGCTTTGCTTAATCTTTCTAGTAAATTTAGTAACCAGGAGAGCCAACGGGTGTCCGTGACAGTGTTGTTCTATGCCTGGGGTGGCAGGGACTTTGAGGGACAACACGCATCTTCCCTAAATGCCTCAGACCTCAAATGCAGCCAGGGTCTTGTTCAAGTCTGTTGCTGGTCTACTACAGGCAGAGGCCAGCCAAGAAGCTGCCCTTATGTTTTAATCTGTCTTAAGCAGCTTGCAAAGTAGTTGCTTGTATCACGGCCATGGTTTTTCCCCTCTTTTTTGCCCTTAAAAGCCAATCATGCTGTCATTTCGTGTGTCCCTTCTTCATCTGGCAGATATCTTACTGCTGGTCTAGGGGCATACAAATGGTGCTTGTCTCAGATATATGCTGGGGGGGGATGTCTCTTTCTCCATCTCTGTCTCTATTTCTCTCTCCTTTTTATGCGTTGGTTATGCTGGTGTTTGTGATAACAGTGGAATGGGATTGCACTGAATGACTTGAGATACAGAGCTTGGCGTGAAGCAGAGAAAAAACAGTGTTAAATTCTGGGGTGGGAAGGAGATAGAAGATGGGAGGCCAGCCTCTTTGCTGGAGATATGTCTTGGCAGTAGCTAGGACTCCAGGCTCAGTGAGCTAGGTGATGTGCAAGGAGCAAAATACAATCAGCATCCTGAAGAGCTCACCTTGTGAGAGGAGACAGGCAAATGGATGCAGACACAGAAAAAAGCTGGGGAAGCGATGGGACATAGATTCAGGATAACTGTTTCTTGGTTTCCTTCTTCACCAAACAGCCCTAGGGCTGTTGCACCTTAATTTTAGTGACTATTTTGTCCCTTGTCAGTCTAGTGATTAAAGCACTCTTCCCTACATCCCAATGTGCGCTCAGTATTTCCTGCAGCGATAATCCTGCTGCCTTCAGAGAGGTGACGTGGATGTGGCCTTGGCTCTGTGTTGGGATTCACGCCCACTCATACCAGCGGTGAGCTGGGACCTTAGAGCTTATTTGTTTTTCTCTCAGTTAAATCCACTCCCTCTCCTCAAAGGAAAGCTTCAGATATCTACCCTGGGAGTTTTTGCTCTCATTTCCCACTGAACCTTTGAGATACCACGTGCTTTGAGTGATGGTTGTAGGCTCTGACAAAGGAGAAGCATCGTTCTGACAGACAGCAGGTCTTTTGGACCTATTTTGGTCCAAAAATTTCCTATTTTGGAAATAAATGACAAAAAAAAAAAAAGGATCATGGAAGTTGAAAATGTCCATTTTTGTTGCATGTGCAGTTGCAAACAATCTCTCCTCACCAATGGCAGCTCCTCAAAGAGGAAGCACAATTTGGCTAAAATGGCTCGAATGAGGTAATAAAATTATATTCCCATGCAAGGTCCCATTATTCACAAAGCTCATTTGTTTGGATGCAAATTACTGAAGACCTTTCACTGATACAGTGGGGAAAAGAGAGAGTTTTCATGAGCCTCCCACAATTTAGCTGCTGAGCAGATTAATACTAATACCAAATACCCGATTAGAGCCCATTTCTACTCTACTATACTCTGGGGGCTGTCGCTCTTTGGATGTAATCTTGAACAGAGCTCATCAGATACTGCTTACAAGAAAGTACATTTATATAACACCTTAAATCTCAAAACGGGTATCCAGGAACCCGCTTCCCAAAGCCTGGAGCTCTTCCTTGCCATTATTCCTTTGGGAAGTCGCTGCTCATGCATGGGATGTTTCCAAATGTACTTCTACGTGAGCAAAATTCTTGCAGAAAAGAGTCAAGGAACCTTTAATGCATCTTGCCTAGAAGAGTGCATGTGCACCAAGTCTTGGAGATGCCACCTTAGTGCATTGGTCCGGTCCTAACACTCGCTGGCATGCTGAAGAGTATTTCCTTCACTGCCTTGGTTTTCACCTGGAGGATTCTCGTTGAAGCAAAGCCCAGATGTGACTTTATACCAAGAGGTTTTCAGTTTAGGACTCCAGAGAAAAGGAGCAGCCTCCTTAGGAGTATTCCCAGGAGCTGTGTGTTTCCCATGAGGTTACTTTGGAATTTTTTTTGTTGGTCATAGTTCAGCAGGTGAAGAGGCAACTTCATTTAATAAGGGAAGTTGGCTGAGCTTCAAGAATTGGAAGTTAAAAATCTACAGAAGGGCATGGATTAAATACAGAAATATGTGGAGAGCGGAGAAAAGGCTGAATGTGAAGAGGCTTGTTCTCCTGTCCCTAACCTCAAAAAGGCAAGAGGTCAAGGGATCCAGAGAAAGGACAACAGGAGAGAAAAGCAAAATATAGATCTACATTTTTTTCTATTGCATTAATTCTTTTTTTTGCAGCTGTCTCATAAAAGCAGTGTTTTGTCATCTTCTGTACCTCCCATGACCGTGCCGGGATACCTGCTTTTATGTGATGGACAATGGGAGTGCATTTGGCATTGAGCCGAAGCCTGAGCTGTTCTGCACCTCATGTGGATTTGAGTTCAAATAAATAGTTTGACTCACTCAAGGAGTGAATCAAAAGACGGAACTTGAGCCTCCAGCCTACAAGCACCGTGCTGTGCCAGCAAGGCATATAAACATGTAAGTTATTCTTTAGTGTGCAGTTCAATGCAAAGTTCATGCCGGTATTTGAGACCTCCCATAGCCCTGTTCAGGGTCTCGATGGAGGGTGCAAGGATATTTTGGGTTAGACCTTTAGAAATCCAGGAGAGAGGACGTTTGTTGTCTGTCCTAGGCAGGTTGGTTGTCTGTCCTGTTCTCAGCTTTGTCTTTGGTGCTAAGTGCTTTCAGTCTGAGCAAATTACAGCGTTAAAAAGCAAAAACAGGAAAAACAACCCCCCTGAGCTATCACAACAAAATGGGGATAATATGTTGTTAATGGCAGGGGACCGTATATTCAGATTTCTTGCCATCAGAAAAAGTTAGTACCTTACTGATGATGCTTGGGGACAGGTTCTCCTGGCCTTGACTGACTCGAAAGCACTTCGTTCCGTCAGTCACCCCAGGGAGGTCATACCAGAATGGTGACGGATTAAAGCCTAATGGTGCAAATTTTCCTTTAGCCACTGTCTATCCAAGCTGGCTCAAAACCAGTGAGTGTGGTATCTTCTAGAATGATGGTTGCAGGCAGCTCCACCACGTCGGACAGTCCAAGTTCCTGGTGAGCATTGCAGCTGGCCTGGAGGCTCTGCTGAGCCCCACCACCAGCCAAGTGGAAAGCAAGCATGGGTGTGACCACTCTCATGTCCCCAAAACCCTTCACCAAGGCCTTTGGTTGATGGATGTGCCTATCTGCATGAGTATTACTCATCTGAAGAAGGGTTGTGAGACAATAACCTTGGTTGTCATTGCTAGCTGGTTTTGTCATGCCTCCAAAGCCTTGCAAATCACTCATGGCTTAACATGGTCATCTGTGTATGTGAGGAGAAATCTACTGAGAAATTGTTTTTATTATATGTTAGTGCTAGCAAATAAATAATGTTCCCTCTGTCTTGTGCATGGGGAGATCGTTTTCTTCCGTGCCTTCAAGTGGGGTGATTAATAACAACCATTAATCCCCATGAATGACAGCAGTATATTAGGAGCGAAGCACATGTTAAAATAATTTGAGAGGCTGTTGTTGGGTCATAGGCTAACCCATTCTATTAATATATAATATTTTCATAAGGTGTAAATATTTCTAGACTTGAGATGTTGGCTGGAGATCAAGTTTTGGGAATGCACAGAGGAGGATCATGTACAAGGGCATCGCAGGGTCTCAGCATCACAGTCTGGATCAAAACTGAACTGAACTTCCAGTGTAAATTAATTCAAAAGTTGAATTTGGGAAGGCCTGGACTATTCATAAGCTTAAGTTGAGTTTGGCAACTGGATACATTGAAAATCCCCAGGGGGAGTTAATTTATTTTTAATGTCCAGGCATTTCATTTGAAATGTCGAAATGAAATCTGTCATTTTGGAAATGCCAAAACATTTCCTTTTTGACATCTTCTCAATGAAGCTTTTCAACTTTTTGTTTGGAAATGGCAGTTCGCAGTTAGAAGGAGGAAAGGTTAAACAAGACTTGGAAGTGAACGAAGACATTTTGTTTCGATTCAAACAAAACGTGGAGGGGTGGCAAACTCTTATTTTTTTTCATGTCACTGAACCCCTTTCCCTTCCCCCCAAATCTGTTTCTCATTGACCCAACCCATTTTCTTCCTACTTTTAGCACAAATAGGAAATGTCACCGGATTTTAAAAATTCGTTATTATCCCCCTTCCAGCTCCCAGAGGGCCCTGGTTTGGAAATGGTGAAAAACATTGATGGAAAACCCATGCAGGAATATGTAGATCTTAATCTAATATTATATATTATAATGTAATATAGCTATATNTATATAATATAAGGACATTTAATGATCCTAAATACAGGATTTCATGGTGGGGCTGTAAGGATGCTCACAGTGCACAATGCAGCATCCCAGCTTACGTTGGCCATCCTGGGCTTCGTGGTAAAGCAGACGAGGCCCTGCATAACCCAGTGGCAAAAGCTATTGCAGGATCACTGCGGGGCTGGAGGAGGTGATGAGGCAGCTTGGAGAGGTGGTATCACGGCTCATGGAGCTTTGTCCTAGCTGAGCCCCCCAAGCCCAGAGAGGTGGTAGATGACCCATCCTTGGAAACACTCAAGGTCAGGTTGGACGGGGCTCTGGGCAACCTGATGTAGTTGAAGATGTCCCTGCTCATGGCAGGGGGGTTGGACTAGATGACCTTTAAAGGTCCCTTCCCACCCAAACTGTTCTATGATTCTATGATTCTAAGCCGCTGTGCTGCCCATCCTCTCTTACCACCATCTTCCTACCCACCTAAAAGCAAACTCTGTGTTTTATTTCAGGTCGATGCTCCTTTTTATGGAGAGTAGGCTCAGCGGGTGGCTTGGTGATGCAAGACATGTTTTCCTTTGGCAGGGCTCGTTACCACCCGTCTGGTGGTGGAGTGAGCCCATGCTCGCACTGGGGACTGCAGCAAGCCATCGGTCTTGACGTAGCCTCTTTGCAGGCAATAACGTGTGCTCTGTCCTTAGCATTTTGGGCAGGAGATGCATCATGCTGCCTGCTGGAGCCCAGGGAGGAGCATCATCAAAATGAGCAATGCGAGAGGCTTAATTGATCTTTGAGGGTCAGTCCCCTGGCTCGTTCCTATCTTCATCTCCTTTCTACCATAGTCATTCCCCTTGGTTAGAGGAATCAGTAAGAAAAACCCCAAGTTTTGCATCTGAGTGAGCTCCTACTAATTTCTGGGTTCTGGAGGAAACTGTGCGATATTCAACAGGAAGGAAACAGATGAAATTAAAAAAAGATTTAAAAAAAAAATAGGAGGGTTATCCAGAAATGACTCTGAAAATGTTGCTGAATTTCCAAATCAGAGCATGAAATCCATTGCACTGTTTCTTCCCCGTCTTTAAGCCATTCTTTGGCAATCTGGAGGGGCGCTGCAATTCTCTGTTGTGTTATCGGTTGCTCCAGCAAGGCAGACAGCAGCCTGTGCTTGCCAAAATACTGAAGGGCTTTTTGCAAGGGCAGCATCCCCAAACAGAGGAGCTGAGGACGTTGGAGGGCAGGGGTGGACACGTTGACTTCCTTTACCCTAATTATCAGGCAAAGCTTCCAAAATGCATCCCAAAAGCAAGTTGGAGGAGGTTGGCATGCCAGGAGGGGTGAGTGATCCCACTGGAATCGCTGGAGAATCCCAATGCCCACCGGCAACTCGGAGCTGTCAACGCTGCGACATGCGAGATGGAGGTCGCAAACCTCCAGAGGAACATTTTGCACAGCGTGGGTCTAGTAGCTGTCATCCAAAGCTGAGGTTTGTGAATAACCATGTGCAGGGTGATGGCAGCATCCCCGTGGCTTTTGTTTCTTTAATTGCTAACACAAAGGCGTTGCTGTTTGCTGGAGGAGAGGGGGGATGCTTGAGTTTATATTTTCTCTTCTCCCATTACTTTTACCCAACTTGCTTCAATCTTTGCTGCTGAGCTCTGGAGGATTTTTGTGCTTTCAAAATAGACTCAGCTAGGCAAGATTTTTTTAAAGCTCATCTAACAGCGAGACAGCAAGAGGGAAATATCACCAAACATTTGCTTGGTTCTGCCTACGTGTTGGTGTAGCAGGGCTTTCAGATGGTTGCCCGTATGTGGGGAAACATGTTTTCTGTTACTCATACTGGAAACAACCGTGTCTGGAAAAGGCAACTCGTAGCTCTCTCTGCTGCAGGGTGCAAGACAAAATTAATTTTAGGCAGTAAAGAGACTTTTGGCGGCTGCAGCATACTTTGGATGGGGTCTAGAAGCGATCTGGGAAGCTGATGGTGTAAAAATATACCTGCTCTACATGGTTGTTCTTCTTTTGCTTTAGCTGGTACGGCCCTAATCCTGCAGACACGCTGAATTGTCACCCTGGGGCTGTTTAGTGCAAGTGCCTGCTGCCCTGGGGTTTGCAAGTGGTTTCTGGTGGACATGTCTCCACTTTGCATAGTGGGGACAGATATCATAGAATCATCGAATGGTTTGGGTGGGAAGGGACCTTTAAAGGTCATCTGGTCCAACCCCCCTGCAACGAGCAGGGACATCTTCAACTACATCAGGTTGCTCAGAGCCCCGTCCAACCTGACCTTGGGTGTTTCCAGGGATGGGGCATCTACCGCCTCTCTGGGCAACCTGTGCCAGGATGTTTCACCACCCTCATCGTAAAACATTTCTTCCTTCTATCTAGTCTGAATCTGCCCTCTTTTAGTTTAAAACCATTACCCCTTGTCCTATCGCTACAGGCCCTGCTAAAAAGTCTGTCCCCAGCTTCCTTCTAAGCCCCCTTTAAGTACTGAAAGGCGGCAATAAGGTCTCCCCGCAGCCTTCTCTTCTACAGGCTGAACAACCCCAACTCTCTCAGCCTGCCCTCATAGGAGAGGGGTTCCACCCCTCGGATCATCTTTGATCCCTCCTCTGGACCCGCTCCAACAGGTCCATGTCTGTCCCGTGCTGAGGACCCCAGAGCTGGACGCAGCACTGCAGGTGGGGTCTCACCAGAGCGGAGCAGAGGGGAAGAATCACCTCCCTCGACCTGCTGGCAATATCTCCCCAAATATCATCTAGGGAGGAGCATCCTCCTCCCACACACCCAGGGGCAGGCAGGAAGCACTTGTGGATGCTGGGATCTCCCATCCATCAGCTTGGGGATCGAGTTGCTGTCTTCGGGGTGGTTAGAGCTTTCCCTTGCAACCTGTGTCTTAGTTATCCTTCTCCAAACCCAGCAGTATCTGTGCCAAAGGAGTGCTAGCTTGTCTGGCTGCAAAAAAACCCCACCCTTGAGTCTATTTAGGGTGCCTGTGATTTTTTTTTTTCTTTATATAGTGCAAATGGGGAGTGCTTGCGTGGCAGTACAAAGCAGAAAGGGAAATGCTGCTAAATGCTGATTATTTCTTCATGTGGGCACGGCAGGGTTCCAGAGGTCTGGGGAGAAGGGTTTTTTCTGATACTGGAAATGGCTGCACTCAAAGGAGGTGATCTGAATTTCTCTGGTCCCTAATATATGTATCAGCCTGCGTAGAGCCAGTGGCGAGGCTTTGGCTCACCCCCCCCGTATTTGTGGGATGCTTCTGTTATCTTTTGAGATGAAAGGTGCCCCAGAAATGTAAACCACCAATGAGCCATACTCCTTTTAATGTAAAATAGTAATAATAAATACTATCCTGCTGTTCCACTCATCCCTTGGGGTCACAAAGCACTCCATAAATTGCACTCTAGCCTTTCGCATTCCAGCTGTTGCACGTACTGAGATACAGCCGTGTGTGGGAATAGAAGAAATACTATCTTTGGGGCCATTGCTTATGTTACCCACAGGTTAATGCAAGTGGTTCGTATTTCCCTTCACTCCCCCTTATCCCAGTCTCTGATCCGTGTTGATTTGGAGGCTGAATTCAGCCTGCGGCAGTTTATGCCTTCATTTCTGTTGAGTCCTTAATAGCAGCTGGCACACCTCGCATCCCTCTGGTCAGGGCAATGCTGACCTGGTCTTTGCTCACCGGGCAGTGGATTGAGGCTCAATGAAATACTGGGTGTTCACCTGTCCTACAGATGGGACAGGGTGATATTTTTTGCCACCTTGCTTCACTGCCCTTTCCCATGGATCTAAAACCGGCGCCTGGCGCGATGCGATGCTCAGATTTCCCTTTGGCAGGCTGTGTTCCCCTCCCTCCTCGGCTTGGGTCTGTGCTCATGGAGGAGAGGTCTCAGCCATCACTAAATCATGTTTTCCTTCTGTCAGCCACACCTCCTTCCCATCCAGTGTCCACTCAGGAGATGAGTGTTTTGGAAGGAGGGACGAGTGTGACTGAGCGCTGATATTTCTCCGTGGGGACCTCCTGGCTCCTCAGCCCATCCTCTAGCTCCCTGATTGCCCTTCCTTCCTCATCCTCACGCTTTTGGCCAAGGAGAGAACATAAGCCAGTAGGTCGGATGCTGTCCTGGCCCACACACAGCAGCCTAATTTCCCCAAGAGAAATTTATTTTGTAATTTCATTAGACACCCAAGACCCTTTCCTAGCACTGAACCATCCATGCTTTAGAATCACAGAATGGTTTGGGTGGGAAGGGTCCTTTAAAGGCCATCTAGTCCGACACCCCTGCCGTGAGCAGGGACATCTTCAACTAGATCAGGTTGCTCTGATCCCCATCCAACCTGACCTTGAATGTTTCCAAGGATGGGGCATCTACTGCCTCTCTGGGGTTTTTTTGTCCTCCAAAAGCAAAGGGCTGAAGATGTAGTTGAGGTTCAGCTGCAAATGGGCTCAGCCAGGAGCCATATCCAAATTATCCAAATTCAGACTGGGCTCCTGCGGGCTGGCAGCAGCCCAGCGGACCACAACCTTCATTGTGAAGGTCCAGTCTAGCAGCCTGGGTTATTTTAAAGCAGGCGAGTGGAAGAGCCCACCGAGATAAACGCTCAGGTAATCACACGGGTCCAAACTGTGCAAGCACCTTATGTCATCAAAGCAATTTGAAAATCAATTTGATGTCTGGCAGGGAGGCAGACACATTGGGTCCCTTCAGCATTCATTAGCATTCAGGTGGCAGTGCTCTGCCGAAGCTGCTTTTTCTGGGAAAGCCATTAAAAAAAAAAAAAATTAAAGGAGGGGAAAAAAAATTAAAATTAAGCATTAACCCTAATTTCCTCTTGTTAAAGGTAACAACAGCCCCAGCGCAAGTCTCAAACGGGGCTGGTTGATGGGTTTCTGAGACGGGGAAGCAGAGTGCACACCACAAAAGTGAAGTGATGATCAAATAAGAAAGCAAATGAGGCTCCCCCCTCGTTTTTAACAAAGGCAGGAACGGGGCCAGTGGCAGAGTGGTTTAGCTGAGCAGTTAGAAAATTGGAGGTCAAAGCCTGACATGGCTATTGATGAATCGGAGGGTGATGGAAGAAGAGTAGCAGACGTTACGAGTGGGCTGCAGGGACTGAAACATGAAGCAAGATTAAAAGAAGTTAAGTACCTGGAGGTGGTGTGGCTGCGCGGCAGCGAGGCGAACCATAATTACAGTCGCTGCACGCTGGAGACTGGAGAGGGATGGAGGGAGAAAGGATCAGAGCCGGGTAAAATAGGTGTAAGGCAGAGGAAAGGGGTGAAATTCAGGCTGTTCTCTCTAGATGCTGGAGAGACCTGCTGGTCAGGTTGTGTGGTGCATCGCCTGCTGGTCATCTCTTTTTGGCCATCTCCTCTTGAGTTATTCTGGTTTATGCCCCGATGTTTCCAATATAGCTGCAGGTCATTAATGAAGGGCTGGATTCCTCTCTGCCAACGGAGGATGATGCTGTCTAAGGCAACCTCCAGTGCCTGCTACTGTAAAGCATCCTCATGGGCATCAGGTTCAACACTTGAAGGAGCAAATCGTTTGAAGATCTGGTCTGCCCTTGGTAGCTCATACCTTGTGGGGGGCTTACTGAGCAGGGTGTTGGGATGGAGCTGGCTCAGGGCTGGTAGCAGCTCTCAGGAGAGGGTTTCTAGTGGGAATGGTCAGGTGTCAGGCTCACATTGCAGCTTTTCTCGCAGTGGTGTCACTTACCGGCTCTTGCTTGATGAGATCGCCCATTTTCATGAAGACTTTATGAGCTTCATAACTTCCTATCATCACAGCTCCCTTTGAAACTAGAGTGCAGATGATGCCCTGGGCAGATGAGGTACTGAAAGATGTAGATGCAGAGACTTGCACGTATTTTATTAAGCTTGCTTCTTTACAAAGCGAAGCTCCAAATGAATCCCTAACCACTGTGACTGCAAAATTGTCTCAGTGGATCTGAGCATAGCGGCACCTGCCTGAGTCCGCAGGTAGCCTGAGGTAGTAAAAGAAAGGATGAACTGTCCTGCCTCTTACCAAATGCTTTGGGGAGCTCAGCTTGATGGCTTTGCCTTGGTTGGTCTAGACTAACTTTTTCCTGATGATTATTTCAGTGGCTGGAGTGGCAAAGGGAATGGATTAAGTCTGTTAGCATTATGCTTTTCCACGTTTGCACTGATTGCATGTTCAGTTGATTGATTGAATCCATGATTGCATGTACCATTTTTTAGCCTGTCTTCAAAGGAAACAAATCTGAGACCTGGCTCCTTCTCTGTCCACGTATCTCCCTCCAGTAATTCTTGAATGATGTTGTGGTTGAGGGTCAAATTTGATGGAGGGCTAGGAAGAATTTGAAATGCCTAGGTTTCTTGAGAATAAATATCTTGCTAGAGACGTACCAATGACCTGAGTGAGGAAACACCTGCAGTGGTATTAGACACCCGTGAATCTGGTGATGGTGGAGCCATGCGATGTGGTTGCCAACCGACTGCAGAGCCTTTCTGGGTGGATGCTTTTAACAAATTAATCCTAAGGGTGCCTGCAGTCTCTGTACAGCCAGACACTCCTAGGATAAATCCTGGACCTAATTCCGAGCTGTCTGGCATCTCATGTAGTCATTCAGCTTCTGCAGAGCAGGGACAAGAAGCAGCCAGACTGATGTTTGACTGCGAGGCACTGAGGGGTTGAACCTTTTGCATGTGTCTGAGCCAGGCAGACGTGAGTCTTGAATCAGATAAAAAAAACCCCAACTTGTTAGTTCATTAGACATGACTAAGGGCTGCTTAGGTTAATGGAAAAGTTGAGCAAAGCTTAATTGTTCCTGCATAAAGAGTGCATGGAGGAGCTATGGAGGCAATCAGAGGCGATGTGTATAAGGTGTTGCTTGTGTGCTTGTAGGCTTGAAGGGAGTAGATATGCCAGCATCACTTTGCATGAGAAGGAAGAGTATAGAAATAAAGCTCACAAGCTTTTATTTTGAGGGCTGTCGGTGCCAGAGCAGCTGCAGCAGGATGCTGGCCTGGGATGCTTTGGGTTCAGCTGTGGCCCAGCATTTTTTTTACACATTTACTTTATATTGGGGGATTTTGTGCCAAATGAGATACTGTTTGCTTGTGGCAATCTCGCTGTGTGTCACTCGGGGCTCGGCTGTCCCCTACAGCTGACATAGAGCCCATCTTTAAGTGATAATGGGTGGAAGGGGCATCCATATGCCTGTGTGCTTTGAAACCCATTTCAGCTCACTGCTGGTGGAGACGTGGACCAAGCAAGAGGTCTCCAGTGCTGCAGTGGAAGTCGGGCAGTGATGCAGACTGCGTCAGGGCTGGTGGCCTCCTCCCTGAAATGACTTCCTGATGCCTTGTCTGGCCACATCCAGCGATAGAGCAGTAAGCGGCAGCTGCCTTTCCTGCTGCCCAAGGCTGGGAGGTGAGGGTGGGCAGCCTGCAAGCCTTGCAACAAAGCTTCAGCAATGGTGTCACCTCCTTTCTGCATCCTCCTCCTTAACCACTCCATCCCATTGCGTGGTAACACGGGTTTTTGCCTCCCTGCCTTCCTCTCCTTTAACCCCTGGTCACCACGACCAGCCTCACCTCCTTGCTTGTGGATCAGATCAGCAAGCTGATCTTTCATCTTTTTTATCTACCCAAGGAAGGTGGGAGAGAGGCAAAGAAAGGAGAAAGGGGTGGGAAAGGCTTTGTGATTGTTGGGGTGACTGCTTGGGTCCCTGCCGCTGCCCCGAGGGGAGAGGGAGACACCAAGATGAGACCCCAGCCAGCATCCGTGCAGCACCTTCCATCGCGCCGGCGAGGAGTTAAGTAGAGTTTAATAAGTGTTGTATCGACACAGAAAAACGTACTTGATGCAGAAGCATACTGACTGTGAGGTGGAATAAAAATTTTATGCGTCATCTCTTTTTCTTTCTCCCTCTTTTACACCTCAGTAGCATGCATTGATGTTGTCTGGGTGGGTGTGATCTCGGCGCTCGGGTCATTTTATGACTGTTCTTGCTGTTTTCATGGGAGTCAAGTGATTTATGTGCATCTCTGCAGATCTGGGCCTTTAGATAATATCTAAGTGCACACCCACACATGCCGCTACGGCAACATCTTATAACCCCTGTGTAGAAAAATATTTCCTTTTCATTGTAGCAGTAAAGCTGGAATTTCTGGATAGGACTGGTGGCGTGAAGTGCCTAACTCCCACCCAGGTAAATAAGAGTTGAGCACATTATTCTTTCTGAGACCCTTTTTGGCAAACTCCTTGGTGCGTGTGGCTGCTGACGGTAGATTGCGGGGGGAGAGGAGGCAGCTGGAGCTTGGGTAGCTTCCCGGTGACCACTCTTGCTGGTGGCTTTGAAACATTTAGACATCACCCTGAAGCTTCTGGGCTGGGAAAAATCAGCCAGCCAGTGCTGTGCAAGGCAAGGCTGGCTTGTGGTGCTCAGTGGGGGGGATGCTGAGGTCCATCCCTGGCTTTCCTGGATAACTGACTCTCCCCAGGGTGGCTGCAGGACTCGAAGTCTGTTTTGGGTAGCCCGGTGCTGAGATGGCAGCTCTGGCTCCCCACCCTGCTGCCTTCAAGGACTACATCTCTCCTGGAAGAGGTTTGCACCATGGTGGTGATGGTGAGATCCCTTCTGGTCCTAGGCTGGGCTCCTGACCTTCAGCGGTCAGGTCCCTTTTGCTCAATGTGCTCTGATGGTGCTGGTTTGGTATCGGGGCTTAAGATTTAGGAGCAGCCTTTGGCCCCAGAATGATGTCCCGCCCTGGGTAATGCCGAGGGATCTTGCATGTAGATACCAGAAGGAGATGCTTGAAAGTGTTTTGAAGCCAAGGGGGGAGAGGGGAGGAATAAAATAAAAATCAGAGACTGTTTTGTCCCCCCAGCCAGCAAAGCAGCATTAATGAGATTCTGCAGAGGGCAGAGGGAGGGCAAGCCAGCGCAGTCAGCAAAAAATGAATCCGGACGGCTGTAACATAAATATTGAGGGGGATGGAGGAAGCTGGAGACACTGCCCTGCCCTGTGCCATGCCGAGCATTGCGATTTAAGACTGCAGTGTCCTAGTCAGGAGAGCAGCCGTCCGCACGTGTACGCGCATGCACGTGCACGCTCATAGAATCCTAGAATGGTTTGGGTTGGAAGAGACCTTCAAAGGTCGTCTAGTCTGACCCCCCTGCAATGAGCAGGGACATTTTCAACTAGATCAGGTTGCTCAGAGCCCCGTCCAACCTGACCTTGAGTGTTTCCAGGGATGGGGCATCTACCGCCTCTCTGAGCAGCTCATTTCAGTGAAACCTGCCTCTGGTCTGGCCAAGGTCTTTCTCTCTCCGATGTCCAAGGATGCCGTTTATCCCTCCATGTCCTCTTCTCCCACCCACATGGCCCACCCTCTATTTTAGGACCCAATGCAGATGCGGTGATGCTATGGCTTTGCTGTGGCTTGGACTTGGAGAAGGATGACTGTTTTTTTTTTTTTTCACTGCATCCTTCTGGTGTGTAGGAATCATGGGTGCAAGCTGCACAATTTAGAGCCAGATGTCCAGAGCACCAAAGCTCAGGGATGGATCCCAGCCTCTGGATGAAGGGTTTTGGGTTCTGCCTTGAATTTCTGATTGAAGGAAACCCTGAGTCCTGGAGGCTCCTCTCCCAGGAAGCCGAGGCTCCCAATTAGAAATGTGCACTATGTCTGAGGAGCACACAGACTGCCAGGGGGTCTCTTGGCCTTTGGACCATGTCTGTTGAAGGACGATCCTGATCCAAGTGGTGAGAGATGCCATCCCAGCCTGGACCTGTGCTGGGATTCCCTTGCAAATGCAGAGCTCAGGTACAATCCCAGGGGAATGAAACGTTCTGGCTCCAGCTTTGCTTTGAGGTTTTGGGGAACATCAACGTGAAGGCTCAGAGTCAGGTTTGAGGAGAAGGCGATCTGCACCACTATGCCCAAGGCTGAGTGGGCAGAAGGCAGGAGAGTGAAGACCCTTGTTGAGAGGTACATAGCTGCCCCTAGGTGAGCAAGCGTGGAGACCAAAAGGGGGTGGGAGGCCAGTAGGTGGTGGGGGGCCGAGGAAGAGTTGGGGCTGTGCAAGCGTGGAGGTCAAAAGTTGTTTGGAGCCAAAAGGTGGTGGGAGGCCGAGGAAGAGTTGAGGCTGAGCAAGGGTGGAGGCCAAAAAGGGGGTGGGAGGCCAAAAGATGGTGGGAGGCCGAGGAAGAGTTGAGGCTGAGCAAGAGTGGAGGGCAAAAAGGGGGTGGAAGGCCAAAGAAGAATCTAGAAAACAGGGGAAAGAAGAAAGTCCTCATTTTTCACTGTGGCTACCAGGGGAATGCTACAGGGATGCACACTAGTACCTGAGCTGTTCAGCAGATTCATAAATGATCTGGAAATGGGTGACCAGGGAGATGACAATATTTACCAGCTTTAGTGAATTATTTCAGGTAGTTAAAACCACAGAGTGGTGGGGAAAGATCTCAGCATCACTGTGGATACTTTTTTGAAATGTCAGCTCAAATCTCAGTCATTGTCAGAAAGGCAAATTGAACGTTAGAAGTTGTTAGGATGAAGGTTGAGAGGAGAAGGAGAACATGAGACATGTGGCTGGACTTCATGTTGCAGGAACATCTTGGACAGTGTGCAGCCCAACGCAGAAGGAGCGATGGAGGTAGGAAGAATGGAGCAGTTTCCGTAGGACGAGAGGCTCAACGGATGAGGCCCCTTAGGGCTATAAAAAAACCTGTCCTTGGAGGTTTCATATAGACAGAAATATCAAACCATGACTGGTGTGGAGAAGGAGAGCAAGGAATGGTTTATTCATTGTCTCTTTTCTAACCCAGAAATGAATGGCTGTGAAATGAAATTATTTGGCAGCAGGTTTAGAGCAAACAAAAGGAAATAGTTTTTCACACAGTGTGTAATTAAATTGGGGAGCTTGTTGGCACCAAGTATTTTGGAGGCCAAAGGTATAAAAGGGTTCAAAAAGCAATTAGACAAATTCGAGGCTCAGTGAGGGCTGCTAGCTCTAGGATTCAGATGCAGCCCCCAGCCTGGGAACCTCTCACAGGTGGATGGATGGTCAGCGGCTGGCAGGCTGAGTGGGAAGGAAGCATCTCCATATGTTCATACCTTTCTGTACATTTCTTCTGCACATCCCATGTCAGCCACTGTTAAAAACAAGAGATGGGGCTAGACATCCCTTTCTGAACGTGTTTCTTCCCATGGTGCAGACCTGAGTTGACATGTTGTTGTCCCGTGTAGATTACTCGCCTCTTACAGTGTCCTGCAGTGGGACTCAGCCCTTCAGGTGGTCCCTTGTGGTCCTCAGGTTCATGTACCTCTGGCAAACGCCTGCTGAGGCTCTGAGGTCCATCTCTTACAGCTATTTCCAGTGTTCTGCTCAGCTTTTTAACCTCCCCATTGGTCTGAGCTTGCCGATCAGCTCCTCTTATTTCTGCTAGAGAGCACAGCACACATGGACTAGAAAAAGGAAGGGCTGGCTGAGACGCGACCATCTGAGCCTGAATAAAGCTACTGCTGGACCCAGCGAGGTGGTTTGCCTATCTCTGATATTCAGTGCCACGCTGGTCTTTCTGCAAGCTGGAGGCCAGCAAGGGGTTTGACCTTAAAAGAGAAGGGATTTCTGAGGGCATTCACCATTGTTCTAGTGCTTTCATTTTTGTGTTATTAAAAAAAAGTAGCGAAGAGCATTTTGCCAACGTGCATTTGCTATTCCATTCACTGGAAGCAGAATTAGCTCAACGCTGGCCGTATTTGAAGCCCCTGCCAACCTCAAAGGACCTCATTCAGTATCCACTTTGTTTCAACAATTAGCAAGACGAAAGAGCATCTGGCATGCAAATTGTATGCTAGGACAAATGCCCAACGTGAGGTCCTGCCCTGGCAAGCAACAGTTCAAAACAAACAAACAAAATATCTCTTTCAGTCAAGAGATCTGCTGTTGGGTTGTCTCCAAATGCCTGTACATTGACGCAAAATGGTTTTTTCTCATGGTGTCCCTCCAGGGCTGGCCTGTGCAGCAAGAGCCGCTCTGCTGTGTGCATCGTTAGTTGATTACCAACTTCTAATCACGTCTGGTGTAGCTATCTAACATGCCACGTTTTGGCTGTCATTGCAGCATGGTGCAACCTTGTGCTAAAGCCTGGTCGTCATTACAGGTGGTCCACAGAAGTTGTGGATGCCCCCTCCCTGGAAGCGTTCAAGGCCAGGTTGGACGGGGCTTTGAGCAACCTGATCTAGTGGAAGGTATCTCTGCCCATGGCAGGGGGGTCAGACTAGATGACCTTTAAAGGTCCCTTCCAACCCAAACCATTCTGTGATTCTGTGATCCTCCAGCTTGTGCTAAGGAGCTCCTGCAAACAGCTCTGGAGCGCTTTGGAGGGGAAGGGTTGGGGGAAAGCGTGGGACATCATTCCCAAGGCTGATGCTCTTAAGCCCATGATGATGCTCCTTCTTTACCACTGAGTAAATGTCAGGTCCTGTTACGGGGCCCTGTGCAGGAGAAGGGGAGATCCCGGATCGCCACTCAGCTTGAAAATGCAGGGTGGAGAGGAAAAATGGCTTTTCACTCCTATCTACTGATCTGGTGTAGGAAATGATGCTGACGGGGGGGGAAGCCACAGCAGCATGTTGCCTTTCTGCGGCAGACCTACCTGTCCCCTGGTGAGAGGTGTGGGAAGGATGGCGGTCCCTATCCGCAGAGAGCACGAGAAGAAATATTTTCAATATTTTCTTAAAATGCATGAAAAAAATAGACTTTGGGGTCAATATTGCTGAAGCATCAGTGAAAGGGAGCAGATCTCTTTGCTGGAAGTGGAGGCAGGCTTTCATGGGAGAGCCTGGGCCTGGTTGATGCTTTCGTGTTTTATTGTCTAAGGCAGGGTTGACCCAGCGGTGGTTGCCATTTGGAGCGTGTGGATCCTCGTGGCAGGGGTTGTGGATTGCCTTGCTCTTGGGTGTTGTGACTGCTGAGGGAACAACCCTTTTGAGGGAATAAAGAGAAAATGAGTGGATGACTAACCAAACAAGTTCTGTAGATACTTGCTTGGAAAGCAAATGACTGATTTCTTCGTTTGAGGGTTTTTCAGACACCCTTCTTCATTCAGCTTTGCTGGAAAGTTAAAGGGAAAACACTGAGAAAGATGAAATTTCCTATTCAATCCTCTAAGATTTTTCCCTGAAGCTTGTGTAAGGATCTCTGGAAGGTCAATGGCAGCTTCTGCTGTGGCGTGATGGACTCATTTCCCTTTCCCCCACATGTCCCCGTAGATAACCTCGGCTCCAGACCCTGCTGTCACAGTGCAGCTGTGCAAGTGGCAAAGTGCAGATGCTAATTTTTGTGGGCTGGCCGAGCCTTCTGCTGTCCCTGCGCTTTGGCAAAGGAGGCTGCAATTCAGCGCGCGGCATCTGCTGCGGCACCCGGGCGCTTGGCATTGCATGAAAGTGAAAGTGAGTTGCAAGGCCAAGAGGGAGGCGGTGGGGTGGTTAGGACTGGATGCGGCCTCAGGAGGGGTTGGAGGTAGGTCCCGTCGCCTCTCCATAGCTCCCGTTTTCCCTTCTTCTCCGCGTCTGTTTGTGTTGGACATCCCAGCAGATCATGCCCTCTGCAGATGGGCTTTGACCTTGGCTGCCGCCCAAGCTTGCTCTGCTGGGGCAGGTAGAGATGGGAGGAATTCAGAGCCTTTGAGACCAGCAATCAGCCCTTAAGCATTTTCTATATATTATGAGGTGTGATTTAAGCCTGATAACTACTTTTTTCCACTGTAAAACAAAATAAATTGATAATTCAGAGTTGTGGGAAACTGCACTTACTTTAGCTTGAGGTAACTTCAGCTGAGCTTATTGAAGTCTCTGATCCATCCCAAACCTCCTGAGCTCAGAAAATAAAATTAAAACGGTGATAACAACAATCCCGGTGTGCCCCATGGGAAACAAAGTGGGGCAAATAGCAAGTGTTTTGGGGGGTTTTGATCTTGTAGCTTTGACGCGATTCATGGAAAATAAATGTGCTACAACTTTAAGGCTTTGCCTGCAGCTAAATATAAGGGTGTGCTGGCTCCACCCTGCCGCTTTGTTAGGGATACAGGCATTTATTTTCTGGGGTGGGTTTTGGCTTTATTTTTTTTCCCTTCTATTTTATTTTTTTGGTGCATCACAACCATGAAATAACCAACGGTTTAAGAGAGTGGCCTTGGAGTGTGCAGGAGAGATACGTCCTAACATTTTCCCCATGGAAAATTAAAGGATTGGGATTTAACCAGATCCAAATTTCAACTTTCACGTAAGTGCTGCGCGCTCTCATATGGTGGGGAGATGATGACGGTAGGGATGAAGCCTTAAGACAGCAAGTCTCTATATTAACTTGACTTTCATGAGCCCCCAGCCTGGTTGATGTTAAGCCAACAGCCAGGTAAGCCAGGGGCAGCTGATCTTTGCATCCTGTGCTTGCAGCTGATCAGCCCTGAGCGGATGACTCTTCTTTTCCTAAATATTTTTTTTAGGTGAAAACTCTGTGTGTTGGTAAAACTTGGAGAGGTGATCGCAGGGTGTGTTTTCAATCAGCGTTTGTTCAGTCTAAACTTAGTTAGACTCTGACTTTCTGTTTTTGAAAGAGAAGCTGGTTTCATCTCCATTTTCTGTAATCATCTGTTTATTTTATTAGCTTTTTCAAAAAAGCTGCATTTCCCCTGATGCCTGGCCACCTGTTTTATATGAGCTGCTGAAGGTCTGAGCTCTTGCTCCGCTTGTGCAGAGCAGATTTCTTTCAACAAGCCAAAAGAAACGACACGACTATATACTAAAAAGGGCAAAAAAACCCACATGCTGTGCTATTTTGGTAGTAGCAAATTATGCGCCCTACAAATTACCATTGGTTATGAACATCGTCCGTCTGTCTGGATGACAATGTCCTGCTTTCAGACCACCACTAATACGGTTAGAGTTAGGATAATACCCATTGAACTCCAAAGCGTCTCCTCTTTTCTGAGCCCTGATTTATTCCTACCAGCAAATGTCGCATGTAAGTAGTTTTATGGCTGTATAATTCACAGACTGTTAGGCATCTTATTAGGAAGGACTTGGACTTTTTAAAAAATGACTTGAGGTTGTTCCTTTAGTATCTGGAAACTATCAATTCTCTAGATTTTCTTGCTTGCTGGCTTTCTCTTTTCCTTTTTTCTTTTCCGTTTTTTGCCTTTTCCTTTTTTTCTTTTCTTTTTTTCCTCTTTTTCTTCCCCCCCTTTTTTCTCCTTTTTCTTTTTTCCCCTTTTTCTTTTCCCTCCCTTTTCTTTTCCTTTGTTCCTTCTTCCTTATTCTTTCTATTTTTCCATTTTCTTCTTTCTTTCTTTTTCTTTCTTTCTTTCTTTCTTTCTTTCTCTTTCTCTTTCTTTCTTTCTTTCTTTCTTTCTTTCTTTTTTATTTTTCTCTTTTCCTTTCCTTTTTATTTCTTTTTCTCTTTTTTCTTTTTTCTTTCTTTTTCTTTCCTTCTTTCCGGTGAAGCACAAGTTGAACTGAGGGTTTACTCACCTTTCAATTTTAGCTTCATGAACATCAGCTCTGAAATACCATTCTGAAATCATGGTCAGGACTGTGGTACTGTAAATACGTTGAGGGATTAGATGAGATTAGATTAGATTATCTGTAAGAATTTTCCCACCTACAGTGTCATGAGCATATTCAGCGTTTGATACTTTACAAACTTCTTTTCAGCAGTAATAAAAAGTGGTAATTTGCACTCCCACTTTGTTCGTGCTTCAGGAAGATGATAATATCCCAAATATTCCCATGTGTATTCCTGTCTCCTGTACACTTATTTGTGGTGGCATGGCAGGCTCACTGTGAACAGCTTTTCAGGCCGCTCTGCATCAAGAAGCTCCAGTAGCAGTTTTCTGGCTGATTTTGAGTAAGGAGCAGAGGAGCATCACGAGGGGACATCTGCCCATCAGACCGGTGCTCCATTCACTCCTGCACCCCACTGCCCTCCCACCCCACGGGTCACCTTGCAGAGGTGGTTCATGCCCACATCTTGACCTGTGGTGGTCTTTTTATGCAGTGTTTAGTGAATGCCCTAAGCAGATGTTGCCAGATGTGAGGTCGCATGGGGATTCATGGGCAGGCGTGGGAGCGGGGTGAGGCCAGCTCAGCTTTAGTGTGTGCACGCACTGGATGAATCCCAGAGTAGGAAGCCCAGCAGGCAGCCTTCCCCTCTTCTAGAAGCCCTCTCTGGACCAGAGTGTCCCTTGCAGCCATAGCAAGGGCAGGTTATGAGCCTTCCAGCTGTGAGGCTCCAGAATAGATGTTGTCTTGTCCCACTTTCACACCACCCGTGGTTTCCTTTCCAATTTTCCTGAGTTACCTTTTTCACAAATGGGATTGAAAGAAAGAAAGAGAATGGCATATCCATGGGGGCAGGTTGGTTTTCGCCTTCCACGCTGCCTGGCAGGTTCCTGTTAGTGTCTGGTCAGTGTTTCTGCAGCATCTCTCTGCCGTAACACATCTGTGCTTCTCCTCTATGGGGTCTTCTCCGTGCTGGTTACCTGTGCCAAGCAGAGGACAGGAGGTGAGCTGCTTCACTGTCTGCCTGGGGAGAAAACAGTACAGTGGCCTTATTCCATGCCGAATGGATCCAGGCATTGCTCCACTTCCATTAAATATATTAGTGATGAATTCAGAGACCTCTTCCTTCTCCTTCCTTCTCCTTCCTCCTTCTCCTTCCTTCTCCTCCACCTCTATCATAGCCATTACTGCATACTGGTGCTGCATCAGGACCTGCAGACAGCTAGGTCAGGTCCCAGTGTGCCAGATGCTGCACAAATCCAGAGTGGCATTCCCAGTTCTGACTACCACATCCATGAGCCTTATCTGATGCCAAAGCTGTCTGCCCCTCGTACTGCAAAGGCAGCCTTTGCAGAACGGAGACCCCATGTTGTCTCAGCAGAGGGGTGGTGGTGTGGGAGTCCTGGGAGCTGTTGTGAAGGCTCCCCTCTTCGAGTGCCTGGGGTGTTTGTTGCCACCATCACCCTCCAGCTGCTGCTATGATGTCTCAGGGCTTTGGGTGGCCAAACAGGACAGCAGTGTTGTACCTGCTGGGTTACTCACACAAGGGTGCAAGGAAGGTATGAAGCACCCATCATTGCAAAGGTGTTTGCAGAGAGCTCCGTGCATGGGGAGCCATTTTAAACAGGCTTTTATCCATTGCGGCGATGAGTGCAGGATTTGCTGGGCTGCATCCTCAGATGCTCAGGAGCTGCTTTGCATGGTGTTTAAGGTCATAAAACCAAAGCGCTGTGCCTGGAAAGAAACATTGCCGCCACAGCATAAGCAAATCTATCGAAACCAGACAGCTTGCTAATTCACCGTGTGCAATGTGCGTATCTCTCCACCCCTCTCCTGCTTCCCTGGCCAGACTGAGAATGGCTTGAGCATTGCTGCCTTCTCAAAGAGAGGGAGAGAGAAAGAAATTGTGCTGCTAGAGACCAAACCAAGCAGGAGTAATCACTTGGGACTCTGGGGCAATTCCCCATCGCACTCCCAGATGGGGAATCATGTCCCAAAGCTCTTGTTTTGAGTAAAATGGGAGTGACAGCTGCCGTCTGGATGAGGAGGAACACTGGTCCCAACACCAGTGAAGGACTCTTGGAAGTAGCCTGGGCTGATGACTAAGGCTTTAGCCTTAGGACTCTGGGAAATGGGTTTGTTTGGGTCTCCAGGTCTCAGACAAACAGCCAGGTGATGACAGTGTAAGGGGGGCTGTGTGATAGCCACACCAAGACCCACACAGCTGGGAGGTCCTCTGGGGACTGAGCCCCACTCACAGCCGCCGCTGGAGAGAGGGTGGGATGTTGTCCCTTGGTCCCTCCGTGTGTGACCCCGTGCCAGGAGCACGGTTACGGATGGAGCAGGTGCTCCATGCCCTGGTGCAGAGATGTCCTGCCTGGGGTGATGTGAGTGCGAACGTCCTGCGGGACCCCCGAGTGCCCCAGTCCAGCAGATGCCTCAGGCAGGGTTTCTCAGTGCACTGATGAAACAAGGATGCGGAGGGGGAGAGACAGACCTGGGCAGGTCCTGGCACGCAAGGAGCCGAGGAAGCACCACCAACACGATTTCAACTGGTAGTACCTGGCAGTGTCTGCTCGAGGCCAGCCAGTTCAAGGCTGCACCAAAGCACAGCAAGCCACTGTGGTCAGCGTGAACTTGTTGGGGTCCTGGCTGCAAACAGGGATGCTTTGGGCAGTAGCTATGGAGATGGCAGCAAATACAAGGGACCCACCACTAAGGCTACTTAGGAGCTGCTTTGGTAGGACAGCCACAGCAAAGGGAACGAGCTCTCAAGGCAGTGCTTTGGTTCAGCAGTGGTGTTGCTCCAGCCGTACTGGTGGTAGCTACATTTCCCAGAAGGGAGAGCATGGAGGGGAGAAGCCATCCTGGATCTCAGATGGCCAGGGCCACTGGGAAATGCCTTGCTTGAGCTGGGAAGCTGTACCCACATGTGCAGGGAGCCCAGGGGGGATGCCCAGGGCTTCCCTGATACCAGGACTTGCTCAGAGTGACTTCATCTCAGTCCAGCCCTGGCAGAAGATGTAGCATAAGAAGAGGGGTGAATCCTGAAGGGTGCTGCCAGGCAGCATGGGTGAGCTCCTGGGACAGGAGCAAGGTGATGTGTGTAGATGGGAGATGCCTGTTACCTAAAATGAGCCCCACACAGCTCCCACCAAGCTGGGACTGGCATGAGAGGGCACTAAAGTTTCTTCAGAGCCTTTGTTGTTCTGTCTGGGTCAAACCCCTTGAGCAGGAGTGAGGCCGCTCTCCTCCGGGTGACTTTGGAGGAGCTGTGTAATGATTTCTGGAGCATGTCTATGTAAATCTCTACCTACAGGTCCCTGAACTTCTGGCAGTGGGTAGAAATTAAAGGCTGTTTTTGTTTAAGGATTGACGAGCTGCAGCTGATGTTGCTCATTTACACCTTTTCCATCTCCTAATGGAAGGGGTGCAGTGTCCACTGGCAAATTGAACAAATGCTCTATAGAGCACCTAAAAAGGGATGTGTGTGTGTGTGTGTGTGTGTGTATACGCTGCAGAGGGGGAGTGCGCACAGACGTGAGTGTTAGCATTTCTAAGAAATAGCAGTTCTCCTTTGGAAGCCTAAGTGAACACCACTTTCCGGGAGTTGCCTAATTTAAATCATCTTTGCTCTGTTTTGTCCCATCCATTATTTTCAGCTGTCACGTTAAGTGCCACGAAGACTCTTCAAGAGGCTTCTTTCTGCTTTCCTCTAATAATCCCAGAAACAGGCACTGGTCCCTTTGTCCAGGGCGCTCTCTGATGGCTCTCAGTGTTCAATTTGCTGGAGAGGAACCACTTTGTGGAACAATAGGACAATCAGCGCTGCAGCGGCTCAAGTGCCACCATCCTACCCTTGAAGAGGCAGGAGAGGAGCGAGGTGGAATCGTGTTTTGGCCATCACGGTTAATGACTTCTAGGAAGAGTTTTGGTGGCGGCTCAACAAAGGTGATGCTGGCTTGCAAAAATAGATGCTTGCATTTCATGTGCTCCGAAATTTGTTGGGGTTTAGCGTGATCCTTGGTGCTCAAGGAGAGCGATAAACTCTAGTGTTCAGGTCTGGATTAGGGCTTGGAGTCTGAGTCCAACAGGAGGGTGCAAGCCTTGCGTGTCAAAGCCAGGATGAAGTCCAGCAGAGATAAAGTGTTGCCTGACTTTCTTGGCTTGTTAAGGACTTAGTGGGGTCCAATGATGGGTCTTCACATTGAGAGCAGATCCTTGGGGCAGTAAAGTACCTCTAAAGAAAAGGCTGGTGAAACACCAGGGACCTGTCAGTGCTGTGGATCCATCCATTGCAGTCCTGAACTAGACAAGCATTTCCTGTGCGTCCTTGGGGATCCCTGCTTTGGGCCGGGGTGGACCAGAAGACTTCTTGAGGGCTCTTTCAGTACTTTGATGCTCTAGTCTTTATGTCTTCCTCTGGGGCTGTGTAAGGCATCCTATGCCTAACTCAGCATAGGCTTGGGGGAACTGTACCCTGGTTTCTTGGGGAGAAAGCATGATCTCCTACTGGAGTGGAGAAACAGCAAGTGCCCCCACTGCCCAAAATATCCCAAAATACCCAACACTCCATGTGACTCCATACTGACTTCGTGCTAAGCTTGCTTTATTCTACTCCAGCTGCTGCCCTCACCTTTACCCGTCTGCCCGTCTCCTGCCCCTTGTGCCGTCAGTTACTGGTCCAGGTCTGCACTCTCAGTCACACACCAGTCTGCTTCAGAAGTTCCCTTTGCCGATCAGCTCGTGGCAGCTAAGAGTACCCTAAGTATGGCTTAAAGTACCCTAACGATGCTGCACTGGGCGTTAGAAGACTGTTTCTATCTATCAGTTAAGAATGGCTCTGCGACAACCCTTTTCTAGAGATATTAGGGGAAAAGAGGTGTAAAGGTGGAGTTTGATGTACTTCTGAGGAACCCCTTCATGCATTGCCTATGACTGCTTTCTCGTCCAGCCCTCTGGCCCTGGACGTGACGCGATGTGACAGAGGAAGGCACCAAGAAAGCATGATGGAGGGAGTCCTTCCTCTCCCAGCTCTGTCCTGGGGATGGCTCGGAAAGCAGGCAAAGAAGGCTGCAGAATGCAGCTTTTCTATAGGTGCATAAAGAAATACAACATTACAGTGGGAACTATTAGTTAATGCTGTAAAATACATACATAACAAGGAGGAAAATGAACTTTTCAAGTAAGTTTTAGAAGCAGAAGTAAATTTTGATTTTTAAATTTGCACAGCGCATACAGAAGTACAGGACGATTGCTTCTGAGTCTGTTTACTCCTGAAGCTTGATCCTTACAGCGACCACTGTCAGAAGTTGTTTTGCATTGGGTTTTTGTTGGCCGGTGCTGCATTTCATCTGCCATCACACTGCCTAGTCCCTTTGCCTGTTGCTTGGCTTTCTTGAGTCCTGCTGGAGTTTTTCATGGTTTTTTGTGGCCTTGAAGCCTTATTAAATTTCTCTAAGGCACCAACTTCAGGAATTAAAAAGAAGTTAAAAAAATGCTATTAAAAAAGCTGTTGGTGTAAGGGGATTTTTGCTCAGTCCTATACGTCTGGGGGTGTCCCAAGCTCATAAAAATCCACTTAAAAGTGTGCTCTGTCTCTGAGGAAATCCCTGTGCAAAATATCCCCTTGCATGTTAGCATGGCCCTTGAATACACCTGGGTGCTTTCCAAGAAGTCCCAGGTCTGAAATTGGGTGGAAAGCTGAAAATCTCAGGAAAACTGTTGTGACAAAATCTGGACGTGTTTGTCCCGTGTGGTTATGGAAAGAAAAGTTGCAAACTGAACCTCTGAGCTCTCCCAAAGGAAAAAAAAAAAAAAAAAAAAAAAAGAACCCAATGTGTTTACAAGAAAAAAAAAGCACTGAGCTCACAGTGTTGAGGGCAATCTCATGGCTTTGGGATGGTCTGAGCAGTCAGTGCTGCAGCCTTTCCTCCTGCCCCCCTGGCAGCTCTGGCTGGGGCTGGCAGCAAGCCAAACCCGTGGTCGAGGAGAGAACTTGCCCTCCGGCTTTTCTTCGGAGGCAAGGAAGGTGGATTGTTTTCCGGCGATGAAATTTCCTATTGAAAAATTGAATGCTTCCTTGTCGCGCTTGTGAATGGGACGCCCGGGAAGCAGAGCATGCTGGTTCCAATTACCAGCGCAGAGAGGCCAAGTGCTGCAGTCGGGCAGGAATTTATACCTTTTCATACGTACTTGAAAAGAGAAAAACCTTTTTTATTTTTTTTTTCTTCCTTTTTTTTTTTTTTTTTTTAATGTAGGTAATGAATTCAAAGCAGGAGCCCAGCCAGCCAAACTGCCTTTGATTTGTTCTCATATTAATATTTTATGTCTGAATATGTGCCTAATCGCTCAAATTAGTCAAACTTGCTACCTCAGTTGGGCCAAAAAAAATGGTCCTGAGGAATCCAGGCTCATTCCTTGCTCCCATTCACATCATGTCTAGGGATGGCTTGGTTTTTGTCTGGGATTTTCCTGGAAGAAGACCTACTTGGTAGCACATCTGCAGGGAAAGCTCAGAGTGGTTAATGTTGATCCCAACCCAAAAGTGGCATCACGAGATCATCAAGAAGGTAAATAGTAGTGTGGGTGCATGAACAGGAGTGTTGCTTCCCTTCAGTGGTGTGTCCCACACACGTCGAATGCTGTAGAGTTGATTTCTGGCTGTCCCACAAAGTTGCTGCTCCTCCATTAATGTCCAACATTTTCACTTGCTACCTGGGCAAGACTTCCATGTGGAAAGAGATGTTTCTTGAGATACATCAGTGTATGAGCTACAGGGGAGGCACGCGGGACCAGTGTCTATCAACCATGAAGGACAGTGGTGTCATTAGAAACTGGAAGGGGGCTGAGGAGATCAGGGCTTGATTCCCACCTTGGGCACAGCTTTTCTGTGCAGCGTGTCTTACGTGGTGTCTGGATGACACTTCCCCACCGGTAAAATGCCTCCCACGACGTGTCTGTCCCACCCGTTTGAGGTGGGAACTCTTTTGATGTATCTCTGTACAGTGCCTAACGTGCAGTGATGCTGCCCTTGCTTGGGGCCATAAGTCACCTGCAAACCAAATGCTCATGGTGACAGTGGCAAGAAATTTGTGGTATGAGGCTCTTTCTCTTGGTCTAATCGGTCATAAGGAGACCTGTTTCCAGCAACAGGGCTTTCCTGATCCTGTAGTGGTGCGTCTGTTTATTAATCCCAATGGATCATCCAGTCTTTCCTGAAGCTCATGCACACTTGCTCCCACAAGTCCTTCATCAAGGAGTTCTGCAGATCCACCATCTGCTGCAGGGAAACTAGCTCTGTTTCCTTGTCTTGAACCTCCTGGTAGCTTAATTTGGTGAATGAAGGGAAACTGGCAGTAACCATAAGATGGTACAGTTGCCCATCGTAGCAGCTGACCCAGTTGATGGTTTGCTTGTTTCTTTGTAAGGCTATGAAGAACTAGCCTCCTTTAGGTACCCCAGTAGAAGGGAACTGGGAGGGGGCAGAGGCACTGGTTTTAGGGACTTGCTCCTGACCAATGGCCTGTACGTGTAGAACATCGTGGGAGACAATGTGGCTGTCCTAGGGTAAAAGAGGCAGGTGAAGGGGGCAAGAGAGGGAGGGGGACATAACTGGGCCATAAGTGTCATAACACCACCATATATTAAGTCTCATTTTCAATTCCAAGTATTGAAAGGGGGTAGAACCACTGAATCCAGGTGTTGGGATGGGCTGGGGTCAGGTAGCTGCCTGGTTTATTTGTACAGGGACCTGCACCAGCGCTCCTCGTCTAGACAAAGCCACGCGGAGCACCAGCACAGCTTGCCCTCCGGGACCCCTTCTCCCCAGACCTTTCCCTGCCTGCACGGGCAGGGTGACTGGCCCAATTTTCAGGCAGTGCTGGCTGTAATGAGTGCCAGCTGTGACTGCAGACAGGGCTGTAGGCTCCATCTTTGCGCGCTGCCTTCTGCAGATATCTGGCAGAACACAAAGACCTCATTGAGGCGGCTAGTTTGACTACAAGCGCACACCCCTTCCAGTGCACACTTGAGGCAGGCGGTGCTGCTGCCCTACCAAGCTGTTGCTTCCCCGTGTTCCTCTTGATATGTAAAATGAGAGCATGCATCTCTATTATTGTTTGCATCCCAGTGTCACCTACAGGTCTTTAAGCATGATCCCGGCTTTCCTGCTGGGTTGCACAAAGCCTCAACAGAGCCAAAGCTTGCCCTGGAGAGATGGCAGTCTGCGACAAGGGGCAGCAGGCAAATGTAACTAGGTGTAGGAGAATGAAAAAATAATGATCCTGAATTGGCCACGGGAGATGCAGAGGTCCCACCACACACAAAGTAGCTTATAGTATATGGAAATGTTGTGTATACATCTCTATGGTTGCAAAAGATGCACGTTGTTCAGTTGTGTTATTGAGAAATAGTACATGATCATTAGGAGTGAGCTAGAATGGGAACACCTGGAGGGGCAGAGTTAAGGGTGATTATGCAGCCCAGCCCTGGCGTCTCTTCGCTTGGGAGATCTACATGGCATAATTTCATCATAGATTTATATGCAGCTAATTGGCATGTAGTTTGATATACAAATAAAACCATCATAAATATCAGAGAAAGATTTAAAGCTGTGCGTTCCACTGTCATGCTACAATCCTTGCTTTTCTGGTCAGTCTAATCTATTCGATTACTCCTTTCATCATCTTGTGTTTTGAAGACGTGATATATCTTTCAAAGAACATCTGTCAGACATATATTAATTAGTTAATTTTTCTGCATGGAATGAAGTAACAAGGGTGGGGAACCCAGAGCCCTGAGGAACAGATGGGGTGCGTGGCCAAGTAATTATTTTGGGGTAACATGGAGCTGTGTCATGTGTGGCCAGTGCTCGGTCTATAAAGGCCTCTCTAGCTCTTGGCAAGAAAGGGGTTTCCTACCAGAAATGTTCAGTTTATGATAAAGATTGAAGTGAAATTTTCTTAATGTGGGTAATAGAACATCTGTAGTAGACACCATTGAGATGTCACTTCCAGACTGAGCTTTCTAGATCAAGGATGCTACAGGCAATGGCGCTGAAGGATGGTTTTAATTCAGAAGATTAAGCCTAAGTAGTTTAAGAATGGGAGAAAGTGTGGGTAGAGTCAATATTTTTATGTTCAAGGACAAATGGAAAGCATAGACTTGTTTGCTGGTAACATCAAAGGTCACAGCTAGCTTGGGATGCTCGTATGCTTCTCATCTGCTTTACCCTAAGAACCAAATTTATTGGGATTTTTGTGTTGTGATCTTGGGTGAATGTCTTCTACTATCACTGTGATTTTTGAATGAGATACATTTCATGCAATATCAAGAAATATGTTTTATGCGAGGGGACTACGACCAGGTGTGTCATCAATACCCACAGCAGTTTTCTTCCAGTTCAGCTGGAGGAGAGCTTGGTGTACAGTTTTGGGGCCAAATCCAGGCCTGGCGGCAGGGCAGAGGAGTGAATTGAAGCAGGGCAATGCCCATGTAGGTGCTGGGCAGGAATTCCCAAAGGGCGTCAGTAGTGGTGGAGCATGTCTCTCCATCAGGGAGCTTTGGAAATCCTGCTAAGGCACAGTCCTCTCTGTCAAATCCCGCCTTGACACCTCTGGTTCTCCGGGATGAGGAGTCCCCAGGCTCACTGGGCAGTCACCAGCCTGCGTGCCCCGTTTCTGACCTCATGTGGGAGAGCTGCCCCTCAATACTGGACACCAAGGGTCTTCGTGTTGGCAATCAATACATGGCAATGTGCTTCCAGGGGGATGAGTTTTGGATTTCTTCAGGTTGCACCAAAGCTGTGTTTGACTTCGACCATCTGTCGTTACCATCTCTGCCTTTTTTCATGGTTTTTTATTTGCTTACAGGCTTCCAGTCCACCTGATAATGTGTTCAGTGTGGGCTACTAACCTATCCCTACAGGAACAACCCTACTTGTGTTTTCCTTTTGGAATAAGAGTATATCCCTTAACACTTCTCCCCGCCCCCCGCCCCCCCCCTTTTTTGGTTTCTTCTCTTTTCCATCCTCCTCCCTGGCACCTTTTTTTCCCTATCCATTCTCCTGTAGAGCTGAACCCCACTGAAGCATGAGCTCTTCCAGGGGTAGAGGAGCCTGAAGGCTGTCAGCCAGTCTCCGAGCACGGTGTCTTTTCCCAGAGGTTCCTGGGGGTGGGAGGAGGCCTGGAAGTTGATAGCTGGTGTGATTCCTCAAAGGAAACGCCTTTTTTTTTGTTGGATGCATTGTGTATTGCATCCAGCTCTGGAGTCCTCAGTACAAGAAGAATGTGGACCTGTTGGAGCAGGTCCAGAGGAGACTACAAAAATGATCCGAGGGCTGGAACACCTCTCCTATGAGGACAGGCTGAGATAGTTGGGGTTGTCCAGCCTGGAGAAGCGAAGGCTCCAGGGACACCTTATCGCGGCCTTTCAGTACTTAAAGGGGGCTTAGAAGAAAGATGGGGACAGACTTTTTAGTAGGGCCTGTAGCGATAGGACAAGGGGTGATGGTTTTAAACTAAAAGAGGGCAGATTCAGACTAGATAGAAGGAAGAAATTTTTTACGATGAGGGTGGTGAAACCCTGGCACAGGTTGCCCAGAGAGGTGGTAGATGCCCCATAGAATCATAGAATCATAGAACCATTAAGGTTGGAAAAGACCTCTAAGATCATCAAGTCCAACCATCAACTAACACCACCATGACTCCTAAACCAGGCCCTGGAGTGCCACGTCTACACCTTTTTTGAACGCCTCCAGGGTTGACGACTCCACCACCTCTCTGGGCAGCCTGTTCCAATGCTTAACCACTCTTTCGGTAAAGAAATTCTTCCTGATATCCAATCTAAAACTCCCCTGATGCAACTTGAGGCCATTTCCTCTCGTCCTATCGCTAGTTTCTTGGGAGAATAGTCCAACACCCACTTCCATGCCTGGAAACTCTCAAGGTCAGGTTGGACGGGGTTCTGAGCAAACTGATGTAGTTGAAGATGTCCCTGCTCATGGCAGGGGGGTTGGACTAGGTGAGCTTTAAAGGTCCCTTCCAACCCAAACTATTTTATGATTCTGTGATTCGTGTAATTAGGCAATGGACTGCTGGTGGGTCCTAAAGGTTTCAAACAAATGCATCATTTTCTCCCACCCCCAGTGAAATAATCACAAAACTGCTTGGCGGAGAAAGGGAAAGGATGAGCATCATCAGCTCAGGATCTGGTAAAACACCATATATCATGAGATTCACAGTAAAGTCACAACACTGGCAACGCTAGGCTAAGGATTTTTGTTGGGGCTCGTGGTTTCTTTCCCTTGCTCAATAAAACCTGCCAAAGCAGCAGTGGTGAGCTCCCATCTATCTGTTCTCATACTTCCAGCCGCTTCTGCTTGAATTATTCATGTTCGGTAAGTGATCTGCAAACAGCTCCTGTGATCTCCCTGTGATCTGCGTGTGTGTGTGAGACTCACCCCTGCTTAGGTCAGGGCATTTTCTTGTTTCCTTCCTCACAGCAGGGTGTCTGTGGGAATCTCCAGATTGCTCACAGCCTCTTTCTGATTAACCCTCCATTATTTATTATTTACGTGGTATAATTTGTTCAGCTGTCCCAGGCACGCGGTATTATCACTGGATAAGCGAGAAGACTCCCTGCAAACATCTGTAGCTGTTGCTTGACAAATCCTATTGTAGAAATAATATCAAGGAGCTGCAGAGGCACTTGCAGGGCAAATGTCCTTATAAGTGAAGGCAGCACTGCCAGCTTCTCACCCAGCGTAGGATGCATTTCCCCTGCATGTGCATCTCAGTAGAGCTTTACTGGGCTGTTTTTTATATATATGTGTTTGTGTGTGTGTGTGTTTTCCACAAGCTCTGCTCTGTGTTTATTTTAATTTTTTATAACGTGTTCTGGTTTGGTCCTGGAAAGAGATTTGTAAAACTAGTGAGAAGGGCAGTTTATGGTCAGGCAATTTGCAGGTGTCCTGTTTACTTTGCAATCCATATCCTTAGCAAAACAGGCTGTATGCCCACCTCTTCCAGCACACCCACTCCGGGGAGGTCTCGGATCTGCCCCTCCAGTATCATCTACTTCATCCCAGTGTACTGTGATAAACCAGTCTGCATTTTGGGATGAGGACCGGGATGCTTCAGGAGCCCGTTTCCAAGTGGAGCTGGAGCTGATGCTCTGAGCAAGGCAAGGCTCAGCAGAGAGACAGGGACCCGCAGGTCCCCTTCTGCAGCTGGGGGTGGATAGCTTTGGGCGAAGAAAGCTCAATTTAGGGTGCCTTCACCCCTTTGGGTGAAAAAAAGTTCCATTTAGGGTACCCGCTTTTATAGAGTACCCCTGAAGAGGACCTGTGCCTTGCCTAGGATATCCCTCACCTACGATATAACTGGAACACAGTAGTGAGTTTGTTAAAATATCCTGCCCCTCTGCATTCTGGAAAGAAGATTTTCTATTCAACCTTAGGGAAGTTACTGGTCTTGTTAACTAGCGTAGAAGTAATGAACCGCAGCAGGGTTACTCGAGAGATTTGGGCCCTGGCTTTGTAAGACTGCATTGTTTCTTTAAATGAGAGAAATAATTTAAGCAAACAAACGAACAAAGAATTTCTGGAAATTAAAGTACGGTACGAATGGGATGATTTGCTCATCTTCTCTTTAATAGGAGCAGTGCAGTGAACAATTGCATGGTCGACCTCAGAAATCTATCCATGGTAACTAGTCACAGGAGAGAAAAATAGACAGCCTGCCACCAACTTGGTATTAAAGTTATATTTTCCTTTTTTTCCATGGTTGTGGGCCAGTCAGGGACTTTCCATGAGCAATCAGCATGGCAGAAATCCCCTTCTGCTTTGCAGCAACCACCGCCGCTGAGCAATGAAAGGTCTGATGCTGGTTTTGGCTTTAGTGGGTTTTGGTCCCAGTTTCCATTGGGATCAGGCTGGGGCAGACCCTTCCTGCCGAACGCATCCCACTGGACCAGGGCTATGGGTGGGTGATGACCCCTTGTCCCTTCCACCCCATGGCCAAGGCTTGCTTGTGATGGGGTCTGGTGGAGGAACCTCACCTTTGGTTTCATCACCTCTACAAGGTGCTGGATGTTAAATCCCCAACTGGGTTTGGGGTCTGTGCAAGCCCTGCATGATCCGTGCAGCTCTGGGCAAGTCCTGCAAGAGTCTGGAGGACGGACAGAAAGACGCTGCCAGGCTGGCGTTCATCCAATAATAAATAAACCAGAAATACTGGGCCTTCGGGCTCGATCGTCTGTTCCTCAAAAGACATTTTTGGAAGGGATCACTGTGCTTTTGTTCTTCCATTAGGCAAGTGAGGAGAGAGCATTGTTTTCCTCTCCCCATCCGTTCCCCTTATAGGGAAAGAAGAAGGAGGACTTGGCCACCCCGAGCCGAGCATCTCGGGGGACCTCCCAAAACAAAGGGCCATATGGAGAAAAGTGCCGTCATCCTGTCCCCGTCATCCTCTTCCCTCCCTTCACCCTGCTCTTGGCACGGCTGTGCCCGCCCGGGGCTGGTGTACCGCGCGTCACTGCCAGCCGGCAGGGAGCACGGAGGGGTGTTCCTAGGCTTCCTCCCTGGAAACCCAGCAAACTTCTCTTATCTCCAGGTTTATCACTTCCCATAGACTTGGCAAGGCAACCCTGGAGTTTGTCTTCTGCCAGGAGGTATGTTAGCTCTGGGACGATGTTGACAGTGTATGTGTCCATGTGTGATGGCTTGGATAAAGCAGTACTCCTGAGGAACATCATTTTGATGTTCCTGGATGTGGACCAAAGCTCAATGGATGCATCCATCCCGGTGTAGTTTCTCTCCCATATGCTGCAGGCATCCATCCCTCATCTGCAGAGAATGCCTGTGAGTTGGAGAGCATCTCCCTGGCCATGCTCTGCGTGACCCTTGCGTTAGCTCCCCATACAGGAATACGGGGCCAGCACGTGGAGCTGGGATGGGGTTTTTTTTTAATTATAGGTTGTATAGGTTTTTTTACAAAAGACTGGACTAAGACCAACATATCTTGTTTTGCCCAGGCTCCAAGGCTGACCCTGCTGAGAGCCCCTGAGATACTGAACTCTATGGGAGCGGAGACCACTTGACTGCACTCAGCACCTTTCAGGATCAGGCCCTAGGTAATTATTCTAATTCTCTGCCTGGATGATGGGTGAAATTTGATGTTCTGGGCTATGCAGACCATCTGAAATGACATTCCCAGTTGTCCATCTCATGAATCTGTGGATTTTTTTTCCCTCCTGAAGGTTGTCACTCTGTAGATCAGTGGCTTGACACTAGAATAAGAACCACTGTTCCCTCAGAAATAAAACAGTATATCTTCTTTGCTTCCGGAGGGGGAATCGTAGAATTGTAGAACAGTTTGGGTTGGAAGGGACCTTTAAAGGTCATCTAGTCCGACCCCCCTGCCGTGAGCAGGGACGTCTTCAACTCCATCAGGTTGCTCAGAGCCCCGTCCAACCTGACCTTGAGTGTTTCCAGGGATGGGGCATCTACCACCTCTCTGGGCAACCTGAATTGCTGGATCACTGTTCTGGCAATGGTCACCAGCTTTTCTGCTTGGGAAGTTCTCCTGAAGTTAAATTGCAGAAAGCTATAAAAAAAAAACAAAAAAAAAAAAAAAAAAAAAAAAAGGTTTTCACTCCCATCAGAAGCAATCGAAGGCTTAAAATGTCAATATTTGTTGGCAAGGATGCTTGTTCAGGTCAGACTTTTAAGAAGGGCTCAAAACCTACAGCTGCAGGAACCTGCCTTTTAAAATACATCTAGCAACTATTTTCCGCAGAAAAATAAATAGTGAAAATCTCATTTACCTGGGTTCACAGCAGCTGCATTCTCTCCTCCAAACCTGGCCTTGTTGTTGTGCCTTTGAGAAACTTTAAATCTTTGCTCCAAGGTGAATAGATGGAAAACAAAGAGCCTAAGGCCAAGCAGTGCCCTGCTCTGCATCCTTGTGGAGATGCGGTGTCAGCCCGGTGCCTTGCCCGGGGGGACCTTGGGCAAGATTTGACACAAGATTTGTTCTTCCAGCCCAGCTAGGCCAGCTCAATTTGAAGTGTGAGCTTGAGAAGCGAGGATCTCAGGGGTGAGTTTTAAGCAGAGTGAGAAGGAAGCCAGCAGGATGCTGTGGATGTTACTCTGAAACACTAAGGATGAAGGATTTCCTGTAGGGCTGGCTTCCTGAGTGAGATGGAATTCCTTACAAAATCCTCTACGCCGATCAAAATATCGGCCAACAGAGGGTTATAATTTTTAACCCCCTCTGTCGGATTTTTTCTCCCAATAAATCGGTTAATAAAAACCAGTTTCCCACTGATTTTGGCAGAGGTTAAAGTCCAGCTCTCAAGATCAGGGTAGTGTGAAGGCAGATCGTGTGTCCCTGGCTGCTCTCCCAGAGCATCCTCTCTCCGTGCGGGAACAGAGGGCTATTCTCCATCCCTTGCAGCTCTGTACGGTGACATTTTCGGGACCCAGGCCTGAGGACTTTGACTGGGTTGTTTCCTGTTTTGACAATCTCCATTTCAAATACTCTATACACAGCATTGTGCAGGGAATTAAAAAAAAAAAAACACCCCGTATCCTTCTGTCCTGAATTTTGTGGTGGGCATTGGGGAGCTAAGCTCACATTTCCAGTGGGGAGGGAGCAGACACGGATGGTGAAACAGGCTTAGAAGATGAAAGAGAGGAAAATGAAGAATGAGAAAGAAGAAATATGTTCACCGTCGGGGCTGCGGTGCGATATTTTTCCCCATCCACTCTGAATTTGTGGGGATGGGGTGCTTTCTCGGTGCTGAAGCTCATATGCTCTGTGTTTTAAAGCGCTGCTGTCAAAGCTTGGAGAGTAACTAAACCAAAAATGTCACAGGTCAAATGGATGTTTTCCAATTGACCGGAGTGCAGTGTAAATCCTGGGGAAGGAAATAACCCCACCAAACATCCACCAGCCCTGTGTCTGTGTCCCCCATCCCAGTGCCGGCTGCTGGTGGCAGGTCCTACTAGGACCTGCAACTCGGTGGTAGTGCCGGGCAGGCAGGCAGCTGCCTGCCTCAGCATCCCGAAACTTTCTGCAAGCAACATCCTCTCCCCAATAAATTTTTGTGCAAATTTAACAGTATCAGATCTGGATTTGATCTAGGTCAGTGATTAGGAGGATCAAGAGGTTGCTTCAGGTGAGCATGGTGGGAGAGAAAACATCTGCCTGCCGAGGAGCCTGGGCTGGAGGCTCATCCTAAGCCCCCACAACACATCTTCAGCCGAGGGCTGATCTTTGCTGCTATAAATTCAGAGGATTTGGATAGGTAACGCTCCCAGAGAGCGTCGAGGCAAGTGCGTCTCCGCCACTGCTTTGCACCGTCCCTCGCAAAGTTCCCCCGAGGTTTTGGCATGGCCGATTGCTCGTCGATGTGTTGTAACCTGAAAGTAAGGATAGATAAAGGCAAAATGTTCTGGGAGCTATGCCAAGCCAAAGGCACTGAATTATTAAGAGATCCGTATCTGGATAACAGATATATGCTCTTTAACAACTTCTAAGAGAAAATATGGTGTTTGCAGGATCAGATTGGGATCATCCTAAGAAATAGAGCTCTCCCTTTTAAATTGTATTGCTTTTATTGTTATTATTTTAATAATAATAATATTTCCCCAGTGAAGGCATATATGAGAATATTATTTGCGTAGGAACTGGAAATGAACCTGAAATGATCAGCGTATTTTTTAAAGGCACTTTACAAGTCACTCGGCATTGGAAAAGGTACAACTATCCGTCAAAGCAAGGCTTGGGGATAAAATAATTAGAAATCACACAACCATAGCAAAGGAAGATTAGTGCTAAAATTAGAAGCCATAAAGTTGTTTTTAGATTAGACTGGAATCTGGGCAGGCTGTTTTATTGTACCGCCTTACTTAAGAAAATGCAAGGTGAGAGGTGGGAATTGCCTGCATTTGGTTGCATTGCAATGGAAATACTATCGCTAATGCTAGGTGGGGTGATCTATGAGATAATTTTCAGGGAAATCCTTAGGGACTAGAAGTACAATCCACCATGACAGATGACGAGAGCTGCTAAAGGAGCTGGGTTCAGTGCTGGGCTCTTCTTCCCACTCCCCGTGGATAGGGGTGTCCTGTAAGGTTGGTCTGCTCCTACTTTTGTTTCGGGGTTGTAGTGCCCAAATGCCCATGTTGCATCCAGAAACCATTTCCAGCCAGGTGTGGAAGAGTCTACACCCACAGGCAGGGTGGGTGCGAGTCTGAGCTGCTGTGGTCCCAGGACCTGAGCTTTTTGGGCCGGACAGCAATGTTAGATGGGGCATAGCCCGTGGAACTTCATTACTTCATATATCTGCTGGAGCTCCGTATGCGTGAACAGGAATGAATCCTCTATCAGAGGAGGGCCACAAAAATGGTGCGAGGACAAGCTGAGAGAGTTGGGGTTGTTCAGCCTGGAGAAGAGAAGGCTCCGGGGAGACCTTATTGCCGCCTTTCAGTACTTAAAGGGGGACTGTAGGAAAGCTGGGGACAGACTTTTTAGCAGGGCCTGTAGCGATAGGACAAGGGGTAATGGTTTTAAACTAAAAGAGGGTAGATTCAGACTAGATAGAAGGAAGAAATTGTTTACGATGAGGGTGTTGAAACCCTGGCACAGGTTGCCCAGAGAGGTGGTAGATGCCCCATCCCTGGAAACACTCAAGGTCAGGTTGGACGGGGCTCTGAGCAACCTGATGTAGTTGAAGGTGTCCCTGCTCATGGCAGGGGGGTTGGACCAGATGACCTTTAAAGGTCCCTTCCCACCCAAACCATTCTATGATTCTATGATCTGTTGTGGAGGCTGTATTATATCTGGAAAGTGTGTAACGCAGTGGGACCCACCTTTACGCTCAGCTGGTGTCGGCTCGTGGAGGTGCATGTCTCTAGTGCTGGTGTTCAGCCCCATTAATTTCCAAGGGGCCTCTTTTGATTAACACCTGTGCCAGTTAAGCCTGCTGCAGTGTGTGTTGTGTTTTGGGGACGGGAACGTGCCTGATGTGCATTAGTTCATGTGCCGGGGACACGGCATGGCTGGGGATTTGCTTCTCCCTGTGGGGAGGTGCTGGGAGCATCTCCTCGGTGTGGTGGGTTGGGATGTAAGGATCTGCCACCACGCTGGGCAGCGGATGGTTTTTTGGGAAAGAAGGAGCCAAAAGTGTGTCCCTTTTGGTGTGCGAGGACTCGTAGTGTGGCTGGAGTAGGATGGAGAGGGGGACAAGGAAGAGTGATATGGGACAGCTTCAACGTGAAAAGTGGCTGAATGGACTAAGCCCTTCAGGCTGGAGGAGAAGGAGCTGAGGAGGTATCTAAGTGGGGTATATAAGCCCTACGTGGTGTGGAAGTGGATAGGGAAGAGTTATTTGTTGTGTCTCGCAGCAGAAGAGCTAGAGAAGAATCGTGAAATGATTGGACAGAGGCCTTAAAGAGGAGGATGTGCTTTTTTATAAAACATGTAATTAAACTGTGGACCTCCTTGCCACAGGATGTTGCAGATGCCAAAAGTATAAATGGCTTCAAAAACCGATTGGAGAAATTTGTGGAGGAAAGGTCCATCCAGGGCTGTTAGCACAGCGCTGCAGGTACAGCCACTGGGTTGGGAAGCATGTCAGCTGCTTGCTGGCCATCAGGAGCATATACCCGAAGAAGTACCCTATGTGTGCCCCCTTTCGTACACCCCTTGGTCCTCCTCAGAGCTGGGATCTTGGGCTGCAGGACCTCGGTCACCTGCTCTGGTGTTTAACCTGATTCATGGTGGTGAAGGACAAGCAAAGCTGCGTCTGCTGTCCCTGTCTCCTGGGCTTCCCATGGCAAATGCACACCCATACCTGAAGGTCGGACATTGCCAAAGTGGGCCAGCTGGGTATCATGGGGCGTGGTATTCCCTGATATATCAGCAAGCCGTCCCCTGCGAGTTGGCTTACTCCAGCATGCCCGGCCAAGGCAGGAGTACAGGTCCAGATGGGTTAAGATCCTCCGGTGAAAATGTCCTACCACCAAATTCCTCCTAAGTCCAAGTGAGCATCCCAAGAGGGTACGGGGTAGGGAGGAATTTGCATGCTCCATGTATAAATGCCTTTGGAGAAAATGTGTCTTGATACTAAGAAGTTTTCTGATGTAGTTGGAAAGGCGTAACATGAGCGAGAAGTTGGAGGACAAGGACAAGGTCAGGCACATCCAGGCATTTTCACCACAGAGGTGTCCAACTAAAGGTCCCTGTCACCCAGAGAAAGGTGAATTCTTCAGGGCTGGTGCCTTGAAATGGGGAGGGGGGGATTTCTGGGAGAGAAACCTGAACTTTGTGGGATGTGCTGCCTAAATATGGACACAACTGGGCGAAGCCCTTCACCTGGTCCCACCAGAGGTACCAAGTGAAAGGATCTATAGGTTCCCTCCTGGCTGGGAAGCACCAGCCCCCCCCGTGACCACCCGCAGCACCTTCTCAGCACGTGCATTTCCCGGTGCCTGCAATGGGAGAGTGGAGTCGAGCAGGCTGCCTGCTCCCCCCCTCCCCGAAACGCTTCCCTGCCACGCCTCCAGCTCGGTGAAAGCCGGACAACTCCTTATCGACTCTTTGTAGCCCAAGAACAGAGCTTTGGAAAAGTCCAGCCGCAGGAACTTTACTAATTCCAGCTAATGACTCCGAAATACTGACTGAGGGGAACAATTGGGCACCATCAAAAGGCGCAGACAAAAGAAATGCAATGTATTGTAATAGCAAACAGAGGTGAATTTGGTCTGATGGAGCACCTTTCATATTCAGAGCATTTCAAAGCCCTTTGCAGAGTAATGAGCTGCAGGCTGACGGTGGGGCGGTGGAGTGGTCTTTATGTACCCAACAATAGCTGGCACAGCTGGTGGAGGAGGACCTGGTCGTGGTGGGAGAGGGGATGGTGGCCAGAATGCTGGGATTATCCTGCGCTTTCCTGTTTTTTCAGTGCTGTTAGATCTCTAGCTAGCATGTGGACAGGCACTGGAGGTGGACAGGCAAGACCTGTTGGCCTTTCAATACTTAAATATAAGAAAGCTGGGGACAGACTTTTTAGTAGGGCCTCTAGTGATAGGACAAAGGGTAATGGTTTTAAACTAAAAGAGGGTAGATTCAGACTAGATAGAAGGAAGAAATTGTTTACGATGAGGGTGGTGAAACACTAGAGCAGGTTGCCCAGCGAGGTGGTGGATGCCCCATCCCTGGAAACACTCAAGGTCAGGTTGGACGGGGCTCTGAGCAACCTGATCTAGTTGAAGATGTCCCTGCTCATGGCAGGGGGGTTGGACTAGATGAGCTTTAAAGGTCCCTTCCAACCCAAACCATTCTATGAAGACCTGGCTGTGATTCCTCTGTTGTCCTGATGCTTCTGTGTCCGTAGCTGAGATGTGCCCACTGTGTGTCTGTCTAGCAGCAGTCCATCAGCACTCTGAGCTGGGCATGCTGGGGAAATGTGGGGTAAATGGGAGTTGGTCTGGAGGGACAGAGCGGCTTGAGGCACCCAGGACAGTCTGTGAGATGGGATTATTCTTTCCTTCTTGAAACTGTGCAGAAGTCCCTAGGTTTACCTATGGATCTGCTCCTCTTGGCATCGCTTAGAGGGACAGTGAGCTTGGCCTGAAGGACTGGGAAAGCCTCTCCATGCTCTAGCCTCCAAAAGCAGCTGAGCTACTTCATCCTCCCAGGAGTGCAGCAATATCGGTGTCTGGTCCTGCCTGTGGATTTACCTGGTCCTGTGGACCTGCAGGTCCTTCCCGTGTAGGTCTGCACTCTTGATGGGTTCAGTTTCTCTGCCCTTCTTTTATCTTTGGGGATACAGAGGTTGAAAAACATGTTGTGACTCACGTGAGAATCCCTCAGCACAGCTGGGAATAGACCTTGGCCTCCCAGGTCACCGTCTGGTCCTCTAATCTTGCGGTTTCCGTGACAGTTTCGTAAAGGCCCACATACGACTTCAGCTCTTTAATTTTAGCTAAGCCAGAATAGCACTGGCACAGCTGCATGAGCAGATTTCTTAGTCCTGAAACCATTTCTGTGGCAGGGATGTTTCTTGCCCCTTGCAAGGGGAGGAAAATGTTAACTGCATTTTTTTTTTTCCTTTTTCTTTTTATTTTTTTTGAAGAGAGGAAATAAATGTACCTACCCCACCCTAAGGGGACTGCACAAATCTGTCAGCCCTTGGCGGGTGGGGGCAGGCAGCTGGGCTGCGTTAAGGAAGTAGCCCTGGGGAGGGAAGGGGTTGGGGGCATGGGTGCGGGGGCTTGGCTGCCTGCCCGCCTGCCTGGAGCTGCGGGCAGGGAGGGGGATGCTGTACCGGGCTATATTTGGAAAGCCCAGGCTGTAACGCTGTCTGCAGAGCCATGGGCACTTGTGATGAGTTAAACTTACCCGGGGCTGGAGTAAAAGATCTGCAGCAAAGCCTGGTTTGGGGTTAGAAAATGAGCTTGGGGGTGAGGAAGGAGATCTCAGACCTTCTCCCGTGTGACCTGGGTCCTTCGCTGCACCAGCTCCCTGCTAACCAAGATAACCAAATTCCAGCAGCCTCCTGGCTTCGCTGGAGGACCACGCTGGGTTGGCGTTGGGTTCGTTGCATCTCCCCCATCCCAGCAGAGAAAGGAGGATGAGAAGCAGACCGAGATGTGTTGGAAGCCTGGAGTCTCCTCGCTCCTCCATCTGTGTTTCCGTGCCGCCTGCGCTCCAACTGGGTCGGGCTGATGTCATGGCAAGACTTCCTCTCTCAGGCAGCGGTCTCGCGTGCTGTCATCCCGCAGCGGGGATTTGATGGTGTGCAGACGGCTTTGCTGTTTCCCTTCCCGTCTGCCTTGCGCTGAGGCTGGCTGGCGCTGCTTTCCAAGCAGGGGTGTCTCAAAGGGCCGGTTGACTGGCAGCGGTAGCAGACGCAGGTTCTCCATGATCATCCAACCTTGTGTGGGTGTTTTGGTACCGCGTCTGAATTAATGCTCAAAGGAATATATAAAGACTCAACATTTTAAGTTTCTTTGTGAGATGATTACAATAAAAATAAAGTCTCGTGTGGTGGAGTCATAAGGTCAAAGCAAAGTAGAATCATCGAATCATAGAGGTTGGAAAAGACCATTAAGATTATCGAGTCCAGCCGTTAACCTAACACTGCCAAGCCCACCACTAAACCGCGTCCCTAAGCACCACATCTACACGTCGTTTAAACACCTCCAGAGCTGGTGACTCAACCACTTCCCTGGGCAGCCTGTTCCAGTGCTTGACAACCCTTTCGGTGAAGAAATTTTCCCTAATACCCACTCTAAACCTCCCCTGGCACAACTTGAGACCGTTTCCCCTTGTCCTATCGCTTGTTACTTGGTAGAAGAGACAGACCCCCACCTCGCTACAGCCTCCTTTCAGGGAGTTGCAGAGAGCGATAAGTAGCAGGGTTACGTCTTGAAACAACTCAAAGCAAATCTCAAGCTTCTTGTCTTGTTGAGCTTCAAGGCATCTAAATTCAAAGCTATCGTGCATATATCACATGGCGTGTGCTGTTTGCACAGAGCCTATCCAAATCTTCCCCATTTTGCCTTTCTATCGGCCGGGGGTGATGTGAGTAACCTATACTCATCTTTTGAGCATAGTAGGAGGCAAGTTAACTCTGGAGGCTCAGGGGAGACTGTGCTTGGAGGAGCACCAGGACTGAAGGTGGAGATGATCTTGGTCCTGGTGGTGTGTTTGAGGTGGATTTACATCCTCACGCTCTTAGCCAGACGGATGCTTTGCCCATGGTTCTCGTTTCAGCTGAATGGTGCGGTAGGGACAGGAGGGAAGACGTTAGGAAGGTAAGAAATGGATTTATAATCCCAAGCCAGCACCGCTTGGTCTAGGAGAGCATCAGTGGAGCCTCGCTGGTGTTTTCCAGTGGAGGAGCAGACCTGCTGAGCCCAGGCATCCCCGTGGGGGCTGCGGGAAGCTGCGGTGCCTGACGGTGAGGCATAGCCCTGGGGCAGAGGGGGCTCTCGCTGCCCTCTCCGGCACAGCTGTGGGGCGAGGGACTCATCTGGATTTAGCAGAATGGGTTTCCTTGCCTCCTGTCTGGGATTCACCATCTGTTTGAGCTTTTAACATCACTTCATTCTCCCTCCCTACATCCCACGCCCCTGTCCCAGATATATTTGTTTAAGTGGCTTTAATTAACTTACATTTTCCTGTGCGTGACAGCTCCTTGAGGTTTTGGTAGCTGTTTTCTGTCCTTCCACAGTTGTCACTGACATGTAGCACTTTCCCTGCAGACTGGCCTTCAAGCCTACCGTGTTTTTTCCCTGCTCTGCGGAATTATTTTAACATACTAGAAGGAAATGGTTTCCATGTGAGCCTTGTTACACACTCTCAATTGATCATTAGGTGTGATTTTCCTGATCCCTGCCAGTATCTATGAGGATTTTGAGCAAGGAAGCCAGAGGGGCGTAGGATGATGGTTTAGGTCAGATAGATTTATCTTCACGAGTGACAAGATAGATAACTCTGGAGTGGCATGGCTACAGGTGTTATCATTTGGGTGTCTCCTCAAGAGTGAAGGTTAATGTCTTGCCACTACTGATCCATCACGGTGTTATCTACAGGGTTTTTTTTTTTTTTTTGGTGCCTTTCCAGCAACAGCGGGTTCACTTTTCTGGAGCTCAGAGCTATGTACCTGCTCCCTGGTTGCAGCAGCCATGGCAGTCACGTCAGCAAGCTCCTGCTCTCCTGGGTTCGTTTGCTTTTAAAACCAATGTTAGGAATAATCTCTGCTTGTTATTGTGTAGTTTTGCACGTCCCCAGTGGAGGAAGGTGGGATGGATGGGGGCAAGCCCAGCATTGGAGTCGTCTCCCAAGGGAAGGCATCAGGCAGATGAAGGCAAGACAAGCCCTGATCCTGCCTTCCTGAGGATCACCCTAAGAAATGTGAGCAGGAGGATGGCAGGGAGCAAAGAGGGACTCAGATCTTAAAGTAAAATCTCTTTTTAAAAAAAAAAAAAGCAGCAATAAATGCAACAAATTAAAATAAAAAGGCAACTGACATGAGTGACAATTGTACAGTATCAGATAATACCGCATCCTGAATTCCAGTGGGATAGGAAATATGAAGCAAAAATCACTCAGGTGCTTCTAGATAGCGATAAGGAAAGCAATTCCCATTTACTGCTAGAAATAAAATAAGAGGTCCTGATAAACCCTCCATGACTAGACTGGATTAGGGCTCTAGCTGTGAAAATTCATTACGGGCATGCAAAAGAATGCATATCTCGCCGAGCTAAACTGACTACAAACCCCATTTATCTGGAGAAGAGCCGATTCACTCAGAATAAATAGATTTCTTTCAAAGGGAGGGGAGGGGGGAATCTGTCAGAAATCTGTATCCCTGCCTTGTCATTTATTATGCAAATAAGTCTCACACCTTTCTAAACCGTGAAGGATGAGTTTGTGTTGGAAGAGCGATCTTAAGCGGTTCCAGCAACTCCAGGGCCAGGAGCTGCTGATTTCAGGAAGGCTTCTGGTGGCAAGAAGTGCCAGTCCTCGTCAACGAGGGTAATGCAGTTTGGTCGGACATTTTCAGAGTTCCCATAAACAAACTCATTGCTTCACATTATTTTGTATTATTTTATTTATTTTATTTTATTTGCCTGTTCTCTGTAGGAATGACTTTGTATCTGGGCCATGTGCAGAAGGGAGCCCGTGGTATATTCTGCTCTGTCCTTGTCTTCAGCTCTCTTCCTTTCGGTATTGGCACCGGTTAAAGCTGCATCGCTTTGCTGGGTAGGACTTAGTGGAACAGGACGCGTTTGAGCTTCAGTCCGTGGTTGACTCTGAGGTGGTTGTGGGTGGCTGCAGAAGCACGTAGCATGGTGTGTAGGGACCGAAACATGATCTAACACCTTTTGTTCTAGCAATTAAGTATCTCAGGATGCTAATTTCAGAAATAGAATTGAGCTGGTAGGAGCCACGAATAGTGGATGAAACCTTGATGTTCCCTCCGGTGGAGAAAGTGTTGAGCCAATGTTAAATGAATGAAAGAAACACTCCCACCCAAACAACACAAGATCTGTAGAAGGTTTTTCCTGGCAAGGAGGTTTTAGTTTTTGGTCCTGTATTTTGAAAAGACTCCTGATGAATCATGTGGCCCCAATTTGGTACGTGTGAACAAAGCTCCAGAGGTGGAAGCCTGACCCCACGAACCCACCAAGCTCCCATCTCTGAGGCAGACTCTGAGCAGGATTTGGGACAAGTGGGTCTTCCCCCTTAAGGCAACATGAAAGTCAGGGGGATGCTTGGAGAGTAGAGGGATCCAGGTGGGACATTGTACATGTTCATAAGCAGGTTGTAGGACACACAGAGAGCCTGGGTTATAGAAAAGCACATTCAAAGGACTTTTTCTTAAATGCTTGATCCCAGATTTCTCAGGTACCTCCTCCATCACAGCCAGTAAAGGTATTTGAACTGACTTCTGGCTCTGATGATCTTAGGAGACCACATCAGATGGCTTCTGGTGGCAGGGAGAGGGACAGGTCCTTTGATGAGCAGGAGGGACCGACCACCCAGTGTCTGCTGCGGCTGAGGGGGAAGGCAACACACGTTGATGTTCGCCATTGCATGAATCTCTCTCACTTCTTCAGGGGCATTTTACGCTTGTGTTTTGCCCTCAGCGTTTCTGCAGCGCTGGGCTGGCTGGGCTCTTGCAGTGCTCTGAAGTGATTCTGCTAATGGGATCTGACCTGATGGCTTTGCATGTTTTAAGTAAATTAAACACAGCTGCTAGGAAAATCCAGTAACCTTAACAGCACCATGGCTCCGTTGTCTGCATTGTAATTACAGCGGCAACTGCCTGGAAGTTCTACTTTCTGGTTTATTTTTAAATAACTTCTGAGCTACCCTTTGATCAACTGCTTCATCCCCGAGTCCTGCCTGTCCTCTTCCTTGTTCTGGGTTTAACCCTTGCTGCTTCTTCAGGCATCCATCTCATTGCAATTTCAGTCAGTCACAAATGCAGGCGGCTGATTGCAAAAATGACACTCTTCTCTGAATATATCCTGCAATTTTGAGCTGAGGATGAATCTGGGGAGAATTTTAAGCCAGAGCTTATGGGGTGCGTGAATATCACAGGCATTCAGAGAAGTGTTTTATGGATGCTGGGGAAGTGCATCTTGAAATATGCGGCTTTTTCTGTTGCTTCCAGCGAAATCCTTTGTACCCCTTCAGAGAGATGGGTTTTCTGTCACAGTGACAACACTTTAATCAGAAGCAAAAGGAGTTAGTTTTATGTAGGAAGCAAAACTAGGAGCCTAATTAATTTTCCCTCGTCAACCCGTGAGTGGAACCCATGCCTGCAAGAGCGAACGATCAACTCCCAGCACGGGTGTAGCTGCATGCTCCTTCCCTTCATTAAAAACTCATGCCATCTTCACTGCAGGGTCTACACGGGCTTAAATGTCTGGAGGAAACCCAGGCTAAGGGAAGTGACTTAGCATTTTGCATCAGGGCCTGCAAAAGGGCTCAAAAACCAGCTGAATTTTAAGCATTTCCCAGTGCAAGGAGGGAGGTTGCCTCAGCATCATGGGATGCTCGTCCCACCCTGAGGACACCAGAGCTACAGCTCCCCAGCAGCACTCAAGGTCACATTGTATTTGGTTATAGAATTATAGAATCATAGAATGGTTTGGGTGGGAAGGGACCTTCAAAGGTCATCTAGTCCGACACCCCTGCCGTGAGCAGGGACATCTTCAACTAGATCAGGTTGCTCAGATCCCCATCCAACCTGACCGTAAATGTTTCCAAGGATGGGGCATCTACCACCTCTCTGGCAACCTGCTCTAGTGTTTCACCACCTTCATCGTGAATCATGGTTCTGGCTACCCTTCATCCTGCTGGTACGTGGGATGGGCTGTCTCCTGGAGATCTAAGGGTACTTCTAACAGAGCCGTTTGCCAGCTTGTTTTCCAACCTGACTTCTTTTCTCTTCCACCGGGCTGGCCAGGACAGGCAGATCCCCGCTGTGATGCCCTGGTCTGCTCTCCCATCTGCTGTCTGCAGCGTGTTGTTGTATATGCACGTCGGCGAGCGAAGCGGGTGCCTATGCGTTTGATCTGGGCGAAAGCACTGAGTGAGTGTGATCGGGGTTGTAAAGCTTATGAGATTCTGTGTTTTACGGTAAATTTTAAATTGACTTTGCAATCAGGGGACATTAGAGTTTGTAAAGGAAAGTCGGTGTGATGTGTTGCAGAACATAAGGTGGTAATTTCCCCTCTTATATTGATGCTATCAACAGTAAAGAATGAAGCAGCTGCTTGTCAGAGGATTGGTTTTTTAATGCATCCGGTTTATGTAATTTAGAGACTGTTATTTATTACGTGGGGGTTTTCCCCCGTTACTGGCTTTCCCTCTCCCTCCATTACTAGAATAATGCAGCGCCATCTTATCTACCACTTTTCATCTGTAGCTTTCAAAGCTCTTTCCAACCACGGCCGACATCGTTGTTTCCATTTTCACACAGGAAGGGGAAAATTGAGGGCTGGAGATGGGAAAGGATGTCAGCCTAAAGACGCAGCCAGGCCACTCCTCCTCCTGAGCACGATCCACGCACTCATTTCTCCCCGGGTTGGGAGGGATGAGCTGTCTCATGGCATTTTTGGGTAGAAGACACAGTCCCTGGCAAGCCCTGGTCCAGCAAGGAGAACCCTGTGCCACTGCTCTGCCCATGTGGTGCCCTGGCATATACCGTGGGTGCTGCCACCATCTACCCACGCTGGCACCATCAGGATCCTACAAGCGAAAGCACCCTTTATCCACACATGAAAATGAGTTGACATTAAAAATGGCAATAATCATCGCAAACGCCCTCCTAGGCAATGAAACATCCGCGTGTGGCAGTGCATGATAGATATGCCTTTTCAAAATAACATTTGCAGGTGGGATTTTCTGCAGGGACATGGGTGACTTGGTTCCCTTGACTCCACTGTGCTTCTCCAGGACACTGCCTTTTTCGAGGCAACACTTTCAGCAAGGCTCTGAAGTTGTTCTGTTAGTTGACAGAAACAAGGTTTTTAGCTGAGCAGAATATTTTCTGGTGAGGTGGGATTCATCTGTCCGCATTTAGATATCTGGATGGCAGCCACCTCTTCCCTAGTTGCCCGGGCTGCCTTCACCATCGATGGAGAGCGGTAAGCACAATTTCAGTGGTGTGGTTTCTCTTCTCCAAAGGTAGATATCTAGCTGAGATCAGCTGGATCTTGCTGTAGTTTCTCTCCTTTGCTGATGGACTCTAGTTAACTGGCCCAGTCTAGCTAGCTAGCATTTTTCTGCAGGTACAAGGAGGGGTCTCTGACCCTGAGTGTCTCCTTCCCACCACGCATTTCAGTATCTTGACATAAAATTGAATGGCTGGAAGGAGAATTATCCCCAAAAGGCCGCGTGGCATGGGTTTTGCACACCCGATGTCGTGTGCTCTGGTGTTCCACGGTGGCCAGGCTCTGTGGTTGCACTGCAGGTCCTGACGCACCGTGGTCAGATGTCTTCTTACCTACCTCCGTGCACCTCCAGAAGGGATGGGACCACCCTGATCTGCCCACCTGACCAGTGAGCGTTGCTAAAGGAAGCTATGGCTTTATTTTTGCAGACGACCAAGGGGCCAGTCTGTCATTTCATCGCTATCGGGACACCTCCGATGCTCAGGCTGGCACAGGAAGGCAGTACTTCATAGTTTTCTCCTTGCCTTCACAGAAGCCAGGGTTCACCCCCATTTCTCTCTGACAACATGGCAGTGTTTGCCTGCAGCTCCATATTTTGCTTGCAATTATTAAGCCTGCTAGAAAACGGTTCTGGCACCTTCCTACTTCACTAATGTGTCTGGTGAGGTCCAAGGGTCTTGAGGGCATATGAAGGAAATGGGCAGAGTCCTCTGGGAGGAGCCTGGGGTCAGCCGGGCGTGAGGGGAGATGCGAGATGAGCTGTTGCCCAGGCTTAGGCTCATTCATTAAAGCTGAATCACAGCAAAGGTGTTTTACGATGTTTGGTTTTCAGATATGCCAAGAGGATGGAAAAAACTGATTGCAAAAGTCCTGGGTATTTTAAAGTAATATTTGATGGGGATTTATTGAAGATGCTGTAATACAGCCTGTAGCAGCATCTGCTTTCCAGATTAACAGAGGGCTTGCAAACGGCACCTCGGAAGCAACCTCCAAGATTATTTGAAAACTAGAGAGCAAATTCCATTTGGTGAATGATTCATGACATGGCTTTGCGTATCAGTTGTTCCTTCTCCTTTCTTTGTCAAATTTATTCTCTTCGGGGATATTATGCAGGAGGCACACAAACACTGTAACCATCCTGGAAGCATTTATGTGCCAGGACTGTGCCACTCATCACAGCAGGAGCCTGAGAGTGCAGAGCTGGAGGGCATTCGCTTCTAATGCAAATGGGTTTTATTTTGGAGCTGTTGAAACTTGGACCAGGAGCTGGAGGTGGGCTGCAGTGGAAAATCAAAATAGGAACTAATCTGTTATAGCTGGTGGACACTTGGTCAGTGCAGTCAGTGGTGTTTGGAGGTTGTTTCACACCCCAAAGTAGGTACTGATGTTTGAGTAACTGAATAGCTCTTGCAGACACCCCAGATTGTGCTGACTGCATCCCCATGGACTGCAGTAAGAGCTGGCAAAGCCAGCACCCATAGAGGTCATGATTCAGCTGCTAGACATAAGTGTAGTTTTATCCTAAGACATATTATTTAGCCTCCAGCTGTCAATCAGGAGGGATGCAGGTCCAGGGTCATATCTGGCAAAACCAAGCACAGGTCTTGGATAGCTTAGGGACTCCAACGCGGTGATGGGAACCAGCATTTAGGCAACTAAATCCAGGATTTACATGTGGGCACCCCAGCTGAGGTGCCTTAATCTGGCGCTGAATCCTACCTGGCATGCCAGGGACTGGTGCAGATTTATCGGGCTGTCCCTGGCTGTCAGATCAGGGCTACACTGTGCTTCACGTGAGCTAAATTCTGACTGCTGGCTGGTCAGGGCTAGAGCATGGATGGACTCTTTGGAGGATGGTCCATTGGGAGTATGTGAGTTCTTATTCTGTTGGGAGCGGAGCTGTCCCCAGTGTAGACACCCTGGAGAAGGGCTGTTTCTTCATGTGGGGTTGACCTCAAGAGCAGGACAAGCATGCCCCATCACCAGGCTGCTTGGGAACTGTCCTTCCCAGCTCTGCAGCTCACCCCAGCCAGGGGATGGAGAGGTCAGTGTGCTAAAGAGAGACAGAAGCTCCCCTTCTAGAGACACGTGGTGAGAGGAACAGACCCACAAGTGAGCTGATGTGGCATGTTAGTGATGTATTCAAGGAGGGTAATTAGAAACCTTAACGTCATATCCCGGAGGGTGTGTTCGATTCGTGTAGAAACCACCCCAAGAAGCTAAAAGGGACCTTGTGGCTGAGGGGAAAGCCACAGGCAAGCCTGTTTGCTTTATAGTTTTTCATCCCGCATGTGTTTTGGGAATAGGAGAACGAAGCCTGGGCTGCTCTCAGCAATGCCCATCCTATTTTGGAAAATGCTACAAGGGCACCAGGGCATCCTCTCCGGCTCCCGGCTCAGAGGGTGGACCACGAGTGTGGTTGTTCACAAGCACTGTTCTTCAGGTCCCTCTTCATGGCAGTGGGTTAATGAAACTGTAATTCAGGTGCAGCCTTTGCTTAGCCCAGAAACTCCCATTTATAGCCTCAACCCATGAGTATTCTCCTGAGCCTCAAAGTGATTTTTTTCAGATGTTGCATTGCAAGCTGTTGTGTCCCTGAGTTCCCCTTGCCGTGGGGAGAACCCGCAATGCAGGACTCTGCCTGTAGAGAGAAGGAGACAACTTTAAGTAGAAGTTAAAGCTGAAGCCCGGCATCGCTCCAGGGAAACGCGGTGCCAGCCCCTGCCCTGACGCCAGGAGGAGGTTGTGCATCGACCTTAGCAGAGCTGATGAGCTCCGGCATGAAGCCAGGGCATTGCAGGATTTTTGCAGCCTTCCCTGGGAATTTTGCCCAAAATAAAGACGACGGCGCTCACCCACGTGGGCATGTTGACACTGGCCTGCATTAAGCTCTTTGCCCCCTCGCTGATCACTTTTGGCTGTCGAGCAGCAAACGAGCCATTAGTCGTCAGCAGTGGCGGTTACTCATCAGATAATGATCTGAACTGGGGCTGGGGCTAAGGAAGGAGGTCGCGCTTAAGTGCACAAGGTCAGAGCAGCTGGATGCTCTCGAAAGCAGATGGACTCATTAGCTGCAGAGAAGTCCCCTTCTTGGGGCTGATCATGGCCCCGGAGCTTGGCCAGCCTGCACGGCTGCAGTCACTGGGCTGGTCTGCAGCCACTGTGTGCTCTGCCAGTCACCTGTGCTCCATGCATTGCTTACTGCCTAAACGTCCTCGTACTGACGGTCGTAGAAGCACAAAAAAGAAAAATACAGGCCATCACAAAGGTAACCCTTTGTGGTTTTTCTCTGTTCCTTGAGTGTGCATGCACAGCAATTATCTTACCAGTTTAATAAAATGGGCAGGGTGGTCAGAGCCCCTTGGTTCCTTGGTCCTGGGACAGTCACCCAGGTGTCAACCTGACTTGAAAAATGTTTTTGGGACTTTCCCGTGAGAGAGAATCCCATAAAGGCTGACACAAGATCGAGGTGGATGCAGTCTCCATATAAAAGGAGGGAGAGAGTGAGAGAGGGTTCCCAGTTGCTTGCATGTGTCATGGGTAGTGGGAACTAGTGGTGGCGGACCCTGCCCCAGTAAACCCATGCCAAGGGCTGCCTGGCGAAGGAAAAGAGGAGGTGCTGGGGTGATTGATTCAGCTGGCATCTACTCGGGGACCCTGGAAGAGGAGGCAGTGTCTCCATCTCCAGCTGACCTGTGATAATAAGTGTCTCCTCGCCTTGGTTTCAACCTTCTCATGTAAAATTTACTGAATGGGAATGCACTGCGTTGGCTCTGCCCATGTCAAACGTGGCAAATTCAGAGACTGCCTGCAATAAATGGCCGTTTCCTCGCTTTGAGTGACTCCCAGTTGGCTGCACACCACTAAGCCTTGGCAGAGAGATCCCTTTTCCCTTGCAGCTTCTGCTAGTTGGTGGGAACCCCTTGACCCTGGCCAAAACTCAGGTGCAAACCCAGCTTTAAGGACAGGTGTGAGCTGGTGGTGCCATTTTGGGGAAAATACCACAGATCATGAGCTCATTGCTTCTTTTGCATGCAAATACCGCTTCTCCAGCTGACTGCTGAACCACAGGGGTGATTTCCAGCTATGCACTCCCATAGCATGTGTGCCCAGCTGCCCTGGTCGTGTAAGAGCCACGGTGGTCTTCCTCTCTGTCCTTACCCAGGAAGAGACCTGGGCCACCACCCCCAGCTGTTCTAGGGGGGCTCTGGACCCCGTTAATATGATGGCTGCCTGCTGGTGGGAGTCTCACACCTTGAGGTTGTGCTGAAGCGGAGTCAGGTCCCCCAAGGCATGCTCATGCTGATCTCCTTCACCAGCCCTCTGAGTCCTGCTCACCTCCAGCCCAGCTGCTGGCCATCTCGTCCCTCGCCAGCCACCCTGTAGCCTGTGTTAGCAGCCATCAGCATGTTTCATTATCTCCTCTGGCACATGCTGGTGACAGTCCTACTCACCTCACACCTCCTGCGTGGATGTGTTAGCTCCCCGTTCGGAAATGCCAGCCCGCTGTCTCCCTTGTTTGCAAGTGCACAGTGATGGCCAGGAGCTTCTGTAGAGCTTCTTTTTTCCAAAGTTCTTCCCAAGCTAAGAGGGGTAGAGGACTTGTAGGGGCAGAGTTGGGGGGATGCTGGTTGTACACCTTCTCCCTCTGCATCCCATCACCTGCGGGTCGTGGGTTTGTTGCGGGTACCGCTGCGGGTACCACCGAGCTACCACTGACAACTGAGCTGCGGGTGTAGGAAGACCCGGGAAGTTGATAATCCCAAAGGGACCAAGGCATAACATTTAGCTGGGGGGGTGGGATGGGTGAAACAGCCAACGCTGCTTTGACGGGATCCGTTTCTGGTCTGTTCATCTCCCAGCTGTCACAGGAGATGTGATACAGCGGGAGGATGGGTTGGGTTTGCACCTCCATGGCATGGTGTTGCTAGGTGTTTTTGTGATACAGGCATGAGGGAAGGGTGATGAGCAGAGAAACAGATGAACTGACCGTGGAAACACAAGTGGTAGGAGAGCAGGAGCAGGCCTGGTTTGGTGGTTTCTCATCGTCCCGGCAGAAGATTTCTCCAGAGTTGGCCCTTCTTAACCAGAAGCTCAGTTCTGGATCTGATGAAGGTTTTTGTATTTTTTTTTCTCTCTGTTGTTCCTTAGGAAATGGTCAGAGGAGCAAAGGGAACAACGCTGGAGATTTGAAACAAAAACAAGGGTACCGGTAAGTACGCATTTGGGTGTGCTGAGCTGGTGGCTTTGTGGGGAGAGCTGGTGGCTCCTCGCAAGCGGGATGTGAGTTGAGGAGTACGAAATGGCTGTCCTGAGCTCTTTCTGGGGTCTTGGGGGTCTGATCCTGCCCTTCAGTTACTGGGGACTCCTGCGGGAGAGGAGGTAGTTTGTTGTGTTGATGGATGAGCACAAATCAGCTTTACCAGCACCATGATTCTCTGCTATTGTCAACGACCGAACCACTAATTGCTCTTTCTGTAAATCCGTAGATGATGCTCTTATAAATATGTGTGTTCTCTGTGCTGCAGTGCTCGAAAGAGCAGGCGGCAGATACGCTGGCAGCTGCACGGGAGTGCGCTGAGGAACAATATTTGTTAATGCTTGGAGTGCTTTTGGCTTTTGTTGTGCTTGGCCCTGTTGCAGACCCAGTCATGGGGCTGCGATCTGGGTGACATTTCAAGGTCCTCTCCAGACCTGTTTTCTGCAGCTGTCACGCAGGAGGCTGTGGCTTGGGTGTTTGCCTGGATGTCTTGAATAGGAAGAAAGGAACATCTTTTCTTTTATCGTCTAAGCTGGTTCGGATATGTCAGAGCCAGATCCTAAGTTGATGTTGCTGAACTGAGTTATCCTGCATTGCACCAGGTGGGAGGCCAGTCTTTTTACACCATCTTCTCATGAGCAACTGCCTGGTTTGCACTGGCCAAACCCTTAGCAGAGCTGTGCTGTGAGTCCTCACAGGTCTCCATCCATCAGGGACCGAATCCCCACATTCGGTGGGGCCCTGGCCCTGGGCCCCACACTGCACGTGTTATGGATGCTGAGGAGCATCTTGGTGCTGGGTTATCACATAATCATAGAATCACAGAATGGTTTGGGTTGGAAGGGACCTTTAAAGCTCATCTAGTCCAACCCCCCTGCCATGAGCAGGGACATCTTCAACTACATCAGGTTGCTCAGAGCCCCGTCCAACCTGACCTTGAGTGTTTCCAGGGATGGGGCATCTACCGCCTCTCTGGGCAACCTGCGCCAGGGTTTCACCAGCCTCAGCGTAAAACATTTCTTCTTTGTAACTATTCTTGGGTCTGTGCTGTAGCCTGGACTACGTGGATGTGCAGGAGCGGTGCTGGTGGTGGGTGGATCACGGGGAGATGTAGATTTTAAGACTCACCTCAGCTCCTTATAGTATAGGTATGAGCTTAGGTAAAGGGAGAAGGTGACACAGGCAGATGAGAAGGGGCTTCAGGAAGGGCTATTCTTCAGACATTTAACAATGTAGAGTCCCTTTATAGTCAGTGGGGATGTTTTTAGCCCATGTTACATCTAATCTAGTTTGGGCATCCACCCTAGGATGAGCTAGAAGCCTATCCCTTTCCTCTGGCTGCAAGAGCAGCCCAGGTGAGGGGGCAGTGTGTCTGCAGGGTCACCTCCTGGCAAGGCAGGCAGGGAGGGTGCCGAGACCCTGCTTCCCCCCAGCACCCCTCCCAGCAGAAGAGCCTGAGAAACGATGCTTTGTTCCCAGGGATCATTATTGACTCCAAAACAGGCGCTAATCAGGGCCCGGAGCAGAGACCAAACTCATCTCTGGCTCCCACACCTCCCACTCCCTCCCTGCTGCCTCTCTGCAATCAGCTAGAAAATAAACTCAGCCTATCTTCCTAGGAGCAGCAACCCCCTCGCCTGTAAACAAGGCAGCCTGGAAGGCCACCGGCTGCAGAGCTGAGTGCGATCACCAGCCCCCCCCCACCCCGGGGAGCCCTCGCACCCATCTGCTCCCAAAACCCAGCTGCGTTTTCCCTCCATGCACCCCAGCCCCTGCACGCCTGGCAGAGACAGCGATAACCGTGGGCACTGGGGGGTATCTGAAGCACCGGGTATTTTATAATGCTGGCTTTCCTGATTTACACCAGTGGGGGTTTGGTCCCTTGAGCTCCTACAATCCTGGAGTGATTCAGCTTATTAAACATCCGTTTGCACTGTCCTTAGCATTAAATAATTGGCTCCTCAGCATATTTGAGTTGGAGGGTATCTAATAATCCTGTGAACTATCCATCAGGCTCCATTATCATCTCTGTACTCCTGTGCCGGCTGCCTCATGTCGACTCTGCCTGGGGTTTACAAATAGATTTAGTTTCTCCCGCAGTTTTGCTTCTTTTTTCTTTCTCTTTCTCTCTCAAAGGAGCAGTTTTGGGCTCCTTACACTTTGTGCAGACACTCCCGTTGGCTGCAACAGCATCTTTCTGTTGACTCCTGAGCAATGGGTCCCATCCTTGTCCTGGTTCTGCTTCTGCCAGAGTCCCCAAGCAAAAACTCTCATATGCCACAAAGGAAGAGAATCGTTATCTCGATTGAAAGAATTTCCTTTTCCAACCTACAAGCTGATAAACCATCACATTGTTGGAGTTTCCTTACCGGCTCGTAGAATTTGTAGGGCGCACAATAATGACCTGTCGACTCCCCGCCGGCAGACCAGCACTGCACCACTCACAGGCAGGGCAAAAACCTCGGCTGTCTTGATGGTATTTTAATGAGGATACTTAAGAGAGCTCCTAAAAAGCCTCCTAACCAGATGGGTAATGTGCGAGCTGAGACTTTTTCTTATTATTTTTGGTACCTGGAGCTGCCACCTTGGTATCGGCCATGGGACAGATGCTCAGTGCCTCTGGAAATCAGGCTCGTGCTCGCCTCCCCGGGTCTGCAGCACCCTAGAGGATGTGGACGGGATGGGAGATAGTATCCCTGTGGATCAGATTTGCTTTTAGAGCTAATCCTGCTGGAATCACACACGCCTGAGCCAGGGGCTGCAGTTGCACGTGTTCCCCTCTTTACAGGCTCTGGAGCTGCTGCTGGATGTTTTGCCAATGTCAGGAGAGACATATTTAGGTTTTGCTCATGCAAAATCAGCTTCTTCCTTTTTATATAGCTTAAGAAATGGTCTTGCCGGTGAAATGTTGGAGTTATCAAGACTCTGATGGATGGTTTAGGCTGACAGGCTGGGATTGCAGGCATACCAGGGTGTAGCACTGGGGCAGTCAAGGGGAGTCATAAAAAAAGGACCCATCTCTCTTACAAATATCTCCCCATATAGTCTGAACGCTCCTTTTCTGACTCGTCCTAGACACATCTTTTGGTTCTAGGGTATAAGACATGCAAGGCCAATTCAAGCCCCTTCAACCCGTTCAGGAGCCCTTCAGCCCTTACACTGAATTTTACCCCTGCATTTCAAGATCGCCCTTTAAAAAATCTTTCCTAGTTCTAACCTGTCAAGAGGAGATTGATAAGAGGAATTAATATCCTAAAATAGCAGCCTGGTACTTTTGTAAAAACATGTCAGTGTGATTGTCTAAAGGACAAAACCATTTAATTTTGTACTGAAATGTGTTTGCTTTTGTAAGGATAAGTTTCACTTTACATCCTTGTCCTGGGTCCTGTATATTATTGGGCAGGAGCTGTCTCTAAACTAGCGAGCTTGCAGTGTAAACAGAAAAAAAAGGGTGAATTATTATGGAACAAGAGCTATTAATTGTGGTTAACATGTGGAGGAGACCGATGCTGGGTGGTGTAAAGTGACCCGCCAAAGTCCACATACCTTCAGCAGAGGCAGAGACCTGGTTATCTGAGACATTTGCCGTGTCTTAAAGGCTACAAATTTTGCTTCTCCAGAAGATGTGACAGCGCTCCCACGTAAGACAAAAACCTCACTGATTTCTGTGCCTGTGCCCTAATGTCATTACTTTCCCTCTTTTGCAGATCCGCATAATGACATTCATGGTCACACACACAAAAAAAAAAAAAAACTTTATATAAAGAAAACGAATCTGGCTTCAACCGGCTCTCACCTCCTGCTGCGGTTACCTCCAGACCCTGGCTCGCCCAGGGTGAAATGAAAAGGGGAGTTAATGTAGCGGGGTCGTTTCTCACTGCTGAATTGGTCAGCCATCTACGGAGCCAATTTCTGCAGCTTTTCAGTGGCGTGGCAGACCCCTGGGTAATATTTGCCTGAATAGAGCCATAAGTGTTTAAGCTGTATTGGTAGGAATGGCTGTTTTATCCTATGCATCTGAGATTTCAACCCATCAGACACGAAGCAGGTCAAGACTCTCATGCCATTGTGTGCATTATAGCGAACAGAACAGAATATGCTTGATAAAAGAGAGGACTTAAAAGAAATGCTTCTTTAGACCTGCAACTTTCAAGTCCCACAATGCATCAAAGACCCCTCGTACAGACTTTGAAAGGGGCGAAAGGCATTACCTAATATTTGGAGGAAATGAATAATAAAGCATCCCAAGTGCCGGGAAACTAATTTAGGAGTGCACATTGCACTGCATTGCCTCTGCTGGATTTGCTCCCCAGAAGAGTTGCTAACAAAAGATTTAAAAAAAAAAAAAATTGCATTTGGAGACCAACTTTTCTGCCTTGAAATGCCCCCTTTTTTGTAATGTTTCCTGTTAAGAGTTACTTATGAAAGGATGAAATGCAGCCCGTGCTGCAAACACCAGGTGTCAAATGAAGCTCAGGAGCCCGTAAGGTTTCCCACCGTTCCCCTCCACACCGCAGCCTTTTGTTCCTTTGCGTTGAAAGCATTGCTTGCAGGATGCTTGCAGGATGCTGAGGCACTACCTGCTCGTGGAGTTTAATGATGTCTTAGGAAAAAAAAAAAAAACAAAAACCCACAACCTATTTGTGTGGCCTTTGCTTTTGTTCCAGCAAAGCCACCTTTGGGCAGAGTCGGGACTGCTCTGTTGATGACCTGTTGCTCCTTGCAGCAGGAGCTGGGAGCATGGTACCGTGCTGAAGGTACCAGTTATGTTTCTGGTGTCACCAGGGTTGCTGAAGGTGCTGTTTGGAGCCTGAAGTGCTTCTTGCCATTGCTTGGTTTGTTAGGTGCAGTGGTTCCTCGCGCAGTGGTCTCCACAGCCAACAAGGCTCCCGTGCGACTTGGGAGCTGCAGAGCTTGTGTGGGCTCACCTTCTGCCTTGTATCATGAGAAGCGGTGCCAGGTCCGAGTGTGGCTGAGGGGACGTCCACCCCGTTGGGACCAGTGGGATTGGATTGATGGCTCTGGGAGCGTGGGATTCAGCGGAGGGGAGGTTTCGTTCGCTGGGATAACCTGCTTCAGAGCAGGGTTTTCCCCTGAGAATCAAATCCCGTGGCAGGCAAAATCTCTCCAAATCCCATGAAGTGATGGCAGGTGAGGACAGCTGGGCATCCATGAGGACATTTGGGCAAGAAGGGCTCTGCCAACATGGGAGAGGGGCTGCCCGAAGTGAGGAGGGGGATTTGAGCCACGGTTCAGGGAATTGGCTCTGAAAGGTGTCAAGGAAAGAGGAGCCGAGACACCAAGCCACGCTTGAGAGATAATTATGTTAACCATCAGCAAAATCGCCTGCAACCCACGTCCGTGACCTGAGCAGGCAGCGAGGCAGAGGGCTGGCTGTCCTCCCCACCCTGCCCGTGCCCATCCCCACTGCCTGCGCTTGTCACATCAAGCTCCATTTTTACCATCTGTGGAGATCAGTTAAATTTGAGTCCTCTCTTACGTGCTTCTCCCCCAGGCCACAATTAATTGAGGCCAGGAGGGCAGGCAGGAGTGCTCAGGCAATATGTACGAGAAGAAGGGGATGTTAATGGGTCACCGGGGCCGGGCAGGGATGGGGATAGGGATGATGGGCAGTGGGGAGGCAGCGAATCTCCCGCTGGCCCCAGGGTTGATTAAAACCTCAGCTTTGCGTCCAAATGAATCAAAACAGATCTCCCCACCATTAAACTCCTGGTGCTGGGGCTGCTGTTTCAGTGGGACCTTCTAGGGTGGGAGGACGGCAGGGTATTGGGATGGGGAAGGATGCCTTTGAGTTACCGGTTGTTGCAAGGCTGGGGGATGGCGAGCTTTTAAAAAACGGTGTTTTCCCTCATCAGAGCTCAGCCCAGCAGCCCTGTTAGGCTGGGCCTAGTCATTTCGGGTATCAGAGTTGTCAGAGAGGTTGTAAATGCCCCATCCCTGGAAACATTCAAGGTCAGGTTGGACGGGGCTCTGAGCAACCTGATCCAGTTGGAGATGTCTCTGCTCATGGCAGGGGGGTTGGACTAGATGACCTTTAAAGGTCCCTTCCAACCCAAACCATTCTGTGGTTCTATTTAGCATTTCTCCACTGCAGCCTTCATGAACAGGGTATGCTCAATCGCTGGCTCAAGATGCTGATGGTCTCAGCCACAAAGCCCAGTTAGGAGATGAGGCACAAAAGGCGCTGTACAGGGGATGACACACCAGTTCCCAGCGTTTCCACTGCCTTTTTCCCTAACAGCGCAGAGCCAGGCAACAAAAGCCTGCCCTGTCTTTGGCACCGTGGCAATCAGAAATGAGGATTTCCCCCGTGGAAAGGGGATTTGGCGGCACTGCAAGGGGAGGTTCATGCCCTGCCTTAACAATACGTCAGCATCTGGGGACTTTTTTAGGCTTGTGCTTGGGTTTTATGAACCAATATTACTTATCTCCTAATTCTTATTGCTTCGCTTTAGTTTTTGATATGGTGCTGGAAGCACCTCGGTGGGCAGAGACGGCTCCGCTCGCACTGTCACCTTGTGGGTTGACCTACATTTAAGCCAGGGGCAGAGAGGAGCCGGACGTGGGCTCACCAGCCCTTTAGCGCAGTGACACCCCTGCCTGCACCAGCGTTGGTGCAGGCAGCCTTTGCTTGCCTGCCCACCGCTGCGAGATGAGAAGTTGGTCTTGCTCGTCTCCCGTGCCAATGCAGCGGTGCCAAGGGCAGCTACACCTGGCTTGGTGACCCCCTGGACAACCTCTTAAACTTGAGCTTCGGCAAAGACTCACCCTGAAACATGTGCACCAGCTGGGAAGAAGATCTTGGTCTGCGTCTCCTCTTGAGGTGAGGCTACACAAAACTGGTGGCTGTTGGGCTTGTGGTGCTGTTTGTTCCCAGCCCTGTGTTAGGCTGCATTGCTTTCTCCTGGTCTTCAAGCGGAGCGTGGCAGGACGTGATCTTTTCCTCTGCAGGATGTCTCAGGCAGGGGGTCTCTGGTCCATCTCATGCAGGGGGTCTCTGGTGCATGCTCGGGTTCCTAGGACATTGCTGAGCCAGGTAAGCAGGCAAGGTTTGCTGCTGGTTGGCCCTGGTTTCTTCCTCCCAGAAGATCAGATGATGTTTGTTTCTCTTCCGTGCATGTCATCTTTGCTGTAGTCCTGTTTCTGGTTTGCTGCCCATTGCAGAGAGAAATAAAATCTCCTCTAATGTCACCCTGATACATAAAGGTAGTAAAATGTGGAAAACTATGAGGTTCCTCTGGGGAGCGTTGACAACTCAGAAGCACAGGGGATCATCCACCCTCTCCTGAGCTGGAGCTCGAAAGCCCAGTCCCCACAGGTCCGCTGGTGGCCCTTTGTCTCAGAATAGCTCTGGATAAGATGTGCTGTCAGGGGCAGCAAAGGGAAGGGATTTATTTAGCTGGACTGGGAAGCTGGCACTTTCCAAGCCATGTGGTCATGGGGTGACTTCTGTTAAGGAGACAGTCGGACTGGACTGGTTGGCACATCGGCATGAAGGGACACCTGCCCTAGGTGTCTCCTGGGGCTCACTCCACACCAGCTGACAACCCTTGTCATTTAGGAGAGGTTTTGTTCCTTGCTGCTCTGCATTTCTACCCAGTGCTCTGGGACAGATCCAAACCCCACCGGCGTCAGGAGAGCTTTTTCACTGACTTCAGCTGGCTCCATCCTCCCAGAAGATGTGACACAACCTCCGTGTAACGGTTTATTCCTGCTGACAAGTGCACCTTCCCCGGTGACCTTTCACACCACCGAACGGAGGGAACAGGATGGCGGTCCCCTCCCAGGCAGCCCGAGAGCAGGGCTGTCAGAGCTGGAGAGCTTGCACGCCATTAAGAGAAATCCTCCCCGCGGTACCCAAGGGACCCTGAGTGCTGGTTCAAAAGGTTTCGAAGCACTGTCAGCTCTTGTTTGGGGCTGCAGTGCTGAAGGGAGATCCTGCCAAGAAGGTCATAGGCTGAAGCAGGCTGAATTTGAAGCGATTGTGCTTTGAAATGATCTTTCAGGTTTGTCAGCCCCATCGCGATTTAACTCCCATAAGGGCAGCCAGGAGCCTGGGGTGCCTCGGGTTGGGCAACCAGCCAGCCAAGGATGGGTGTCCTTGCAGGTGGCACAGCTGGACCCCATGCTTTCTCCAGCAAGGCGGTGCTCCAGTTTATCTGTAGCAAGGGAGAAAGTGCGGGTGACCACAGGAAAGGAAGGAACAAGGACATCAGCCTCGGCGTTGAGTTTGCCACGGTGTGTGCTGAGGTCCTTCTGACAGCAGCAAAGCAGTAGGGATCCATCCATCCATCCATCCATCCATCCATCCATCCCTGTGTCTGCCTATCTACTCAGATAGTTTCCAGACCACGGGCATCCTTCCCCGTGCATGTCGGTACATCCCTTTCCCCTCTTCTCAACAGATCTGACATTTTCTCATGTCAACGGTAGAGCCTCCATTGACTTCCATGGTGCAGGGTGAAGCTTGCTGTGCTTGTCTTCCATCAGCGTTTCATTTAAAACATAACCAGCTCATGAATACTGTTGCTCCAGGTTTCTTCATCAAAACACCTTGTAAAAATATTTAGAATAGCTTTTTACCAGAAGCAGCAGAGCCTGGCAAAAAAAATGGGAATGTTTCTTGGTATGGAAAAATATCCCCAACCAACCCAAAGCCAATTTATTCTGGTGGAGCAGAGACAATGCGACAACCTCCCTTTTGTTTTGCAGTTCACAGGTATTGTTATATTCACACCTGAAATCTTTTACTGAAAATTCAGCATCATTTCTTCCCCTTTTGCCCAGGGAACTGGTAGATTTGAAGTAGCTTCATCCTTTCTGGTTCTGCCAGAACTGATTACCGCAGAACGGGCAGCATCAGTGGGCTGGGAACTGCAGCCTGCATTTCATCGCCCACCAGAAGTCGCATCCATCAGTGGGAGCTGAATAGTTCTCCTCTGCTAACAAAATTATTTATTTTGACCTGTCATTAAGGATATTCATGCAGCAGGGTGAAAGGTGGGAATGATCTACGCTTTGTGAGTTTTACAAGCCCATTTTGTATTTGTCTCGGCGGTAGAGGAGTGGTAAAGAGCTCTGTGCTCGCGCCTGTTATGATAAGTGAGTTTTGGAAGAGGTTTTCTGTCTGATAGTCCATCTAAAACTGTGGGGAAATGCCATTCTAAAGGCTGTTAAAACACAATTGCTCTCTGATTTACACAGTCAAGGAGTGCCTCTTTAGTAGGAGATGTATGCCGAATAAAAGCAGTTCAAGTGGTGCTTTTAATAAATAGATAATGGAATGGCATTTTATCTTCTGCTTTAATCCGTTATGTTAGCGTAAGGTAGCATATCCCTCTGATAGATTTTGAGATAGCAGAAACCGAAAGTCAAACCACTTTCTTTGTATCGCTCTGAAGCCAAATCGCACGCTAGTGAAAGGCACTGGGTTCTCAGCACTTGTGAACTGGGATTTTTTTTGCTGTTGAGCAATGATGGATGGGTTTAGTTGGGTCCCACTGGGCTGGTGTGCCAGGCACTGACCATAGAATCATAGAATATCTCAAGTTGGAAGGGACCCATAAGGATCATCGAGTCAACTCCCTGCGCCTCACACAATCACCTAAAACGAAACCATATGAGTAGGAGTGTCATCCAGATGCTCCTTGAACTCTGACAGGCTTGGTGCCATGACCACTTCCCTGGGAAGCCTCTTCCAGTGACCAACCACCCTCTCAGTAAAGAACCTTTTCCTAATGTCCAACCTGAACTTCCCCTGATGTAGCTTCATTCCATGATGCCTTGGCTTTGGCCATGGGGCTGGCACCTCGCTGGGTGGCAATGCTCCTGCTTCACATCCCCAGCGCCGTGTGGGGTCCCCTTCAGCCCCTGGCTCCCGTGGGTTTGGGTGGGAAGGGTGTGGAGCCATGGGGAAGGAGGTGGGTCTGTGGGAAGCTCCTCTCCAAGCCCTTGGGCTTCCCCAGAGGCTCCAGGTCACTGGGGCTGAGTGCCGTGAAGCTCAACAAGCAGTTGGCCGCCGGGTTAGGAAAGAAACAGGACACTTTGGGAGGCAGGAAAAGGTCATTTATCCTGTCACTGCTCATCCTTGCTAATTCATTGTTTCCGTCGAAAACCCAACGCTTAGCTGCTTCATGAATGAACCTAGTGTTTGTGCCTCCAAAAACAACTTGGTCCGGTGAAAAATAAGAGCTGCTTTCACCTCCTGTCTGGTCTGCCGTGCTTTTTTCCCCCTTGTTCTCATCCACTCGCATCCCTTCTGCCTGGGTGGCAGTCAAGGTTGTCCCCGTGGAGCGGGGCTGGAGCCCAGGGGCTGGAATCATAGAATCCTAGAATGGTTTGGGTTGGAAGGGACCTTTAAAGCTCATCTAGTCCAACCCCCCTGCAATGAGCAGGGGCATCTTCAACTACATCAGGTTGCCCAGAGCCCCATCCAACCTGACCTTGAGTGTTTCCAGGGATGGGGCATCTACCACCTCTCTGGGCAACATGTGCCAGTGTTCCACCACCCTCATCATAAAAAATTTCAGCCCGGGGGCTGCTCTGTGAGCACAGAGGACCCCCTCCGTGGGTAAGGTTTGCTGGGCTGGGACCGCAGAGGGTCTCACAAGCCAAAGGGGATGGGAAAGCTTGAAGGAGAGGTTTGGAGAGGGGCAAGTGACTCAGCTGCATGGCAGGAGGGGTGTCAGGGAGGAAGGGTGGGTGGGGAGATCCAGGTAGACCTGGGAGGCTTTGGGTGGGGGGCAGTGGGACTGGAGGGTGACCCGACTGCTGCGATGGGACCGAGAGGTTGCCCAGCCGTGGCAGCTCTGGTGAGCAAACCCTCTTCCAGCAATGGCCCGGGTGTGAAAGGGCAGATGGAGTGGAGGAGCGGTCTCTGCTGAGTGGTAGCTGGTCTCCTAATGCAGTTTAGCAGCTGGGATTGAGGAGAGCTGGCACCACGTCAACAGTGAGCTCTCTGAGGACCATCTGTGAGCGAAGGGCAATGAGAACAATTACCAGCCAGAGGGAAAAAATCACCGAGAGAGAGAGAGAGAGAAGCTGGAAAAAGCTGGGGAGGAGGCATAGAGCCAAGCAGAGGCAGAGAAAAGGGGACAGTAGCATCTCCAACCTACTGAGCGGCCAGAGAACGTACATTGCATGTTTCTGATCTCCCTATCTCATAACACAAGGTCTGTTTAAGGAAGCAGCTGTGTCCATGAGAAAATGCTCTCCCATCAGGTTGGGTCTGCGAAACTCGCTGCTGCAGGATGCCTCCAAAGCTGGGAACTTCAGACTGAAATAAGGCTCGGATGTTGTTTGGGAATGGCAAAGAAAACAAGAGCTATAAATTAGCAGGAAGACATGAGACTTGGAAGGGGGATTAAACCTCCTTATTCAGGGTTTAAAACAACCTTGAGCTGGTTGGGGTTGAGAGAGCACCTTCCTGGAGGCACAGCTGGGGTTTGGTGCATCAGCTTGTTGCTGTTGGGCTGTTTTGGGCAATTGGTGGACCCTGCATTTGACCTAAAGCCAGGTTACTTGGGCTCTTCAGATCATTGCTGGCCTTGTCCACGAAGTTTTGCTCCCAGGAATCCTGCCAGCGGGGAGAGCGGCTTTGAAGCTCCTCCCAGGGTAGGGAAGAAACCAAGAAAAGAGCAGATATTTCCTAAGAGTAATCTGGCTGGTCCATTTGGTACTCCTTTTCAAAAAGGCTGGTGAGATGGCACAGCACCGAGGAAGGCTGCAAAAGAGGGAAGTGGAGTAATCAAAGTAGAAGGTGATTAAAACCCAAGTAAAACAGCAGCAAGGATGGTCTCAAGGGAGGGAGAAAGTCTGGCAGGGCTCCATAGGGGAGGGTAAGCAAAGGGAGGCTGGAAATTAAAACAGGGCAATAATGAAGGTCAAGCATATCTCCAAGGCTTTGGGAACTAGGAGTAACGCTAACTCTGAGCTGCAGCGGCTGCTACTCCGGGGAGGGAGGATGGGAGGGAAACGTTGATTTGTTAAATGGGTAGAAATAAATTGGTGTATAAACCTGTGACATTTGTTTCCCCGGTCTGAAGGCGAGAGCTGCGGTTGAGCCTGGTTAGGCTGATGTTAACAAGGTTTGCTCAGGTTTTGCAGTTTTTTAAGCCAGCCTTCCTTTTGGATAGCCCTGCTTAGAAATTCCCCTTCTCTGTAATGTCTCCCGGTGAAATGAAAGGTGGACTGGAGGTGGAGCAGGTGCTGCTTTTCTGACCTCTCACGTAGTCGTTTGGTGCCTCTTTCCTCTTATAGCCTGGGAGTGCTGGGGAGGGAGAGGGTGTCTGAAGGGATTAGATAGCACAGCAGAGACGGACCGACTGGGTCACCTTATCCCAGATATCTCCAGCTCATCAGTGTCACCCCAACCCTGACCTGGTTTAGGCTGCAAGACCCCCCGGAGCCTGTCGTCCTCCCGGGGCTCTTCCCAAGAACCTCCTTTCCCAGAGGGGGTCAAGGAGTCCTCGTCTCTCCCCCGCTGCATCCCACCCAGCTGCAGATCAAAGTCCTCCCCATTAATGAGGCTCGTTAGGCTAAAGTGGGGGAGTGGACATGCAGGGCCCCCCTACATCTCTCCGTCCCTCCTCCTGACCGTTTTAACCATCCTTCAGCCGGGACAACACCTGCTCCAGCAGTCGGAGTGAGGAGGTGTCACAGCGAGGTGCCACCCGGCAAGCCACCGCGCTGTCCCCACCACGAGCAGGAGCACATGCTGTCTTCAGGGTGGTGGAGGAATACGCACCGTCATCACCACCTGATGGGCTTTGGAGGCAGGCAAGGGAAGATGCTGCCCCAGCTTTTGGTTCCCACTCCTCCACTGAGCTTTCTAGTGGGTTTTCACTGCACCCACAAACTTTCTAGCTCGAGCAGCCTCCAGGAGAAGGTTGGGTAGGTGTGACGTAGTGTTTGAATGGGTCAGACTTTGTGTTGAAATGGCTTGGAAGTGCCCTCACACCCAGCTGTGGTTGTGGCTGATGGGGGGCACACGTAGGTTTGCTACGGGATCGGAGCCCTGCTGCCCTTCCCGGGGACCCACCGTGGCCAGGACCAGCACCTTAGCCTGGAGCAGCCGATGTTTGGGTGTGGGGTGTAACTCCCAGCTAACATGGCCAAGCCACCCCATCACCAATGCAGTGGGTGCAAGGGCTGAGCTACCATCTCTTCCATGGCGAGCTGAGCATGACCCAAGTGGAGAAGCCCTTAGCAAGTCCAAGTGCTGCAAAATAGCTTTTTGATGTAGAGTGCATCTCTCATGATTACGCTCCCCAAAGCAACTTCTTTTCATTTACAGTATCTTGACCTAAAGACCTGTTCTGGCAGGAGAAGATCAGGTGGAAATCATGGTGCTCCCCTGCTTCTGTAAAGCTCCTGATTGCCTTTTTGTTTCTTTGCTGACTTTCTCTGTTCCCATTATCTCATGATGGGGGAGTTTTTTAAATAAGTAGGTTTGGGAACGGCAAGGCCATGGAGATAAGAGCTGTCTCCTGCACACAGAGATTCATTACCTGCTCCCATCTAAGCCAGGAGAGAAGCGAGCCTGCTTTTCTTTTCCTTTTCGTTAACAAAAAAATGCAACACCAGGATTTTTTTTTAAATCAAATTACAGCATGGAAGGACTTGAAAAAGCATGGGGGCTACAAACTAGTGCTGGACCAAAAAGGACTCGTTAAAATACAAATTATTTAGGAGAACAAACTGGAATGCCATTATACAAAGTGTCACCGACTCATTTTCATTTCACCGAGTCCAGCCTGGGGTTTGGCTACATATGATAAATGAGTCCGTCCTACTCCTCCTTCACCTTTTTTTTTTTTTTTTTTAATGTTGGGGGGGGCGGGGAATATGCAATTACAATTTCAACCTGTTGAAAAAATCAGGTCCCGCTGGAGCAGTCAGAGCCAGATCTTTCGGGAGCGCCTGGGGGGACACGGACACTCCCTTGCCTGCTGGGATTTGGGGTGCAGCTGTAGTGAGCTGGAACCTCATGGGACCAAGTCCTGTCCCTCTTGGGTGAGTGATCTGACTCCACAGCAGCACCCAGGTCTTACACATCTCCCTAAATGTGAAATCCCGGGTCCCACCCGTTTTCTTAAAACTGGGCACCTGGGTGAGCTCAGGGTCCCTGTTGCTGAATTTGGGAGGGTGCTGCCACGGGGTGCCCGGAGCAACCCTGACACAGCCCCTGCCTACACAGCAACACCTGATTGTGGTGCCAACCTGCCCGATGCACCGGCTGAGTAAGGGTTTTAAGACAAGAAGCCTTTGTCTGCTGTGGTTATTTAATTACTTTTTTTCCCCCCCTCTCTTCTAAATAATTTGCTCTCGCTGCGCCGTGTCGGGCTCGGCTGCAGAGGGGGGATGTTCTGCCTCGTCAAGCGTTAATTGCAGCGGAGGAAAAACATGCTGGCAGAGCAGGGAGCTGGGGTTGGGGCGAGGAGAAAGGTGGGAGTGGAGGTAATATCTTTTTTGGAGGGATGGAGTGCTTGTGGTTGCGTTACGCTCCTCACCCCAGCTGCTCCCGGATGCGGAGCCAGGGAGGAAGAGGAGATGGGAGGCAGGCAAGGCAGCAGGCAGCGCGGGGCGTTCCCTGGCAGGGCTCTCACCCACCGAGGACTTTGTGCAAAGCCCGGATATTTAAAGGCACACTCGGGAGCGATGCTGCGGCGATCCTGCCTCCCCTTTAGTGCAGGGGCACAGGAGCAAAGTGCTCAGGGGCAGCCGCAGAGATTTGGGTGCTGCCGGTTTTGGTGCATCCTTTCTAATAATAATAAATAATAAATAAATAATAAATAAACCCAGGTGAGACAGAAGAGGCAACAAAAATCGGTGGCTCTTTGGCGAGCTGGGGTCTTCTGCCAGCTGCTGGCAGCTTGGGTGATGGGAGCAGCAACGGGGAAGACAATCCCGGGTTCAAGGACTGTGGCTGGTACCTGCCGTGTCTTCCCAGTAGTGTTCACAGCTGAGACCCCAGATTGTCTTTTTTGGATGAGTACCACCAAATTTTTACCTTGCATCTGGGCAGCCCAGTGAGGTGGCTGCAGCTTCCTTGAAGAAGGCTCTACCATCGGTAGGGATCACCTCACCAAAATTGCATACAGTGGGATTCAGTGATTTTAAGCCCAACTGGCTTTTTTTTTGCCCAAGTTGGAAACATTTTGTAATGTTTAGTGTTAGATAAGACTTTGATTTAATGCCTTATCTCTTGAATTCACCTTCAGCAATAACAATGTATTCTAATCCTCTGCTCAGGTGTTGATGGATGGGGCCTGTTTGGGTTAAACATCTAGGATTTGAATTGTTGACCCCTTTCTGTCCCTGAAGCAACAGCAGTCGAAGGAGCCCGTGAGGAATGTTGTGGGCAGGAAGTTCTCCATCACTGGTTAGTGGCAAAGACAAATGGAAAAGTCAAGCCAGGGGAGTGGGGTGCCCTTAGCCAGAGTTCATCTCTGAAGGTTTAGGGGACATGCAGTGGTAAGAAGCCCTCTGCAAATCCTGGCAGATGGAAAAAAATAGGTTGGAGGTTAAACCCACTTCCCTGAGTGGGTTTCAGGAGGACAAAAAGACATGAGGACAAAAAAATTCTTGCTTTTCTGTAAGGCTTTTTCCCAGAGACCGTTGCCCACCTCTGCTAGGTTGGTGCATCTGGAGCTGAGTAAGCCTTTGGGCTTGGCACAGGCTGGGATTAGGGAGCAAACCTCCCAGGTCACTCTCCAGGTGCCCAGTGGGATCCTCCCTGGGAGATGCCACAGAGTCAGTCCTGCGTGAGACCTTCCTCCCTGTCTTTGCCGCCCCAGGGACCTGTGCTCTCCCCCTGTGCCGAGGGCTGGGAGAACAGGGAGGGAGCAGCAGCCCCAGGGACCTCCTTGAGGTCCCATGAGGTTGGCTAACCTTCATGTGCCTGGTGTGGTCATGAGATCGCTCAGGGCTTTCTTGGCTCTTGAGACAGAGAGGTTTCCCCTCATCTTTTGCATGATTGAGCAGGTTTGGTCCTTTCCAAGGCAACTACAGAAGCAGCAGAAAGAAGGGCATATGCTAAACTGCCCTTCCAGACCCAGGAGAAGACACAAATGAAGGCTGGGCAGGGAGCCCTGCTCCTATGACCTGGCTTGGTGTGTCCAAATCACTAAGGGACCTGAAGACCAAAGACATGGACCTACCCTTGGGATTTGAGAGTGAGGAGCACACATCAGCCGATGGGCGTGCACCCTCCTCTCCCCTGCAGGGGCCTCTTCTGCTCTGAATCTGGAGAAAAGCAGTCTCCCATAAATTTGCTGAGCCCCACATCTCATCCCCAGGGTTCACCCAAGCAAGGGGTGGACATTGGCTGGCCATGCCCAGGACGAGCAGCTCTTCCCACGCACCATGTGCCCCCTGCCCTCCGCCGTCACCCCCCTTGTGCGGGCACCTTTGCACCGGCTGCCCATCACTCAGCCTTCCTCCTCGGTACCACATCAGCCACCTGGTCCTTTGGGCAGCGCTGCCTTTGCTGAATAACTTCTGTTTTTGTAAGATGGGAGAGTAGCAATAAAACACAATAAAATTGAAGATGTGGTAGCGTATGACTTCAGGGGGAGCTGGATGATGCCTCAGAAAAAAGGTGGTACCTGTTGAGGGAGAAGTGGTGATGCTAATAGGGTGCTAGGGATAGCGCATTACTGGTGTAACTGGGATGCAGAGAAGCTGCTTCATGTAGGGTTGTTTAAACATTTCCATTTTCTCTTGCTAAAGGTTTCTAAAAACTGCTGCTAGGTTTCTGTTTTGGAGCAGCGAAGAAGACCTAGATGTCCAAGTCTGTGGGGCTGCCTGCAGGGATGCTCACTTCTGTGCCTGGCACCCCTGCGCTTGCCTTCGAGGTGTTGCTGAAGTGTTCGCCCATGCATTAAGTGTTGTGTTTTCCCAAGGGACAGCTAAGGCTTGGGGATAGGAAAGGCCAGATGGAAGTATTCCTGTTACAAAAAAGCTGGATCAAGCTTTAATTGCTTTCCTCGGGGTCACAAAGGTCAGCGTCAGAATTAAGCTCCATGAGGAGCACAGAAAGGGCTGGTCTGGGTCATGCGTCCTCTCCTAGGCAATGGCCAACCCCAGATGCTGCAAAATCCTGCAGTATGGAGTCACTGATCCCGACCCCTCTCATCCCGGGCTCCGATTTACCTCCTGATACCCATTCCAAGGATTCTTCCTCGGAGATATTGGGATGTGCATAACATCCAACCCTCTGCCCTCCTGCCAGGCCAGGTGTCCGCATCTCTCTGCCACGGTGTCACCTCCCAGTTTCTGCATCGATTCTGAGCATCCCACCTCTTTTTTCATTGACTGTCCTCTTCTTCGCATCCTCTGACGTGGAGTGATAACTCCAGCCAGATGCTTGGCTGCCACCATCTCCGCTCTGCTCAGATGGCTTGGCCTCTCCTATTTGTGTAGCACATAGCTCATTTATCAGCAGCAACATTATATTTGCTTCCAGATAAGAAAACGCTGAATATTGGGGCTGGGATTGAGCCTTGTGAAATCCCCCTGGAAACAGTCCGATTCCCCTCTGACAGTTATTTGTTGAGATCAGCTCTGAATCCCCTGCACAGGTGCTTTATTCTTACAATACAGCGCTCAATTTTTAATCAGCACGTCATGTCATAGTAAATCAAACGCTGTACAAAAGCCTATGTATATTATCTCTAGGCAATTATCTTTATTAACCAAACTTGTAATCTCCTCAAAGAACAAAATCAGCTTTGTTTGATGTGATGTGTTTGCCGCAGAACCTCTCTGACGAGCATTAACTGTATTCCCGTCCTTTAATTCCTCTTCTGGTGTACTCTCAGGAGGGTTCCTATTATTTTACCAGTGATTGATGGCAGACAAGCCAACCTGTTCATCAGGCCATCATGCTTGCCCCTTTTGCAGATCAGTGCAGCATTTGCATGCTTCCAGCCGTCTGGATCTTCCCCAATATTCCAAGATTTATTAAAAATTAACATCAGTGGGCCAGAGAGCTTCTCAGCCAGCTGTTGGAGGGCTCTTGGGAGCAAGTTATCCGGGCCTGCTGATTTAAAATTGTTTATCGCTAGTAGATGCTGTTTAACAACCTCCTTGGTTACTAATGGACTGGAAAGTACTTCATCCTCCTCATGTGATACAAGCATCTCATCCTGCTTCTTTCCAAATGCAGAGCAGAAATATTGATTGAACACTTCTGCCTTTTCTGCGTCATTACTTTTCTCCCCATCTGAGGCTGCGCTACTGATTTATACAAAGGCATTATAATATTTCCAGGATTATTCGCCGTCCCTTTCCATATGCAGCCGAACATTGCGTTAGCTTTACGGCTGTGGCTGTGCACAGAGCAGAGGTCTCTGCCATGCTGTCTCCATTGCTGGGAGATCCCTTCCTTGGTTTGACACAGTTTAGGACCCTGGAAGGTGCCTGAGGGGCAGAAATTCCTCTCCCTGCCCTGCATCGCTTTGCATTTATTAAGGAAGAGTTATTCATTTGCTGTGCTGTTGCCCATCTGTTTGGGTTGCTGAGCAGTTAGGCCACCTCTAAGAGGTCCAAAACCATTGGACCCCCCCAGCCCTTCCACAAAGGATGAGATTTGCCCCCAAAACCTTCGGATTTTTTTAAGTCATGACATTCTACATCTTAACATATCTGTTAATCCCCCCGCCTGCATGTTACCATGCTAATTTTATGTTAGCCATCCATGGATGGACAAGCCCTCATCTCTCCATAGCAGTTTGTGACTGCTTGTTCTCTCTCCTGACCTAGAAGAGAGCTGCTGTTTCTTTCTCCCATCTTACCTTTGCCCTTTTCCTTTCTCCCCTTTTCCCCAGCTCCCTCGTGCTCAGGGTTTCTTAAATAATAAATCCCAGGGCTTGGGGCAGCAAATGCACTTGCTGCTGGGGCAGAGCGCTTCCAGGGGTTCCTCCTGCAGGTAGCAGAGCCCTGGGACTGGTGTTACCAGTATGGGTGAGATAGGGGTGGTGGGTGCCCTATAGAAAGGGCAGCCTTATTTCCATCCACAGCCAGTGTTCACTGATTCCCCTCCGTTTGCCGTTTCGCTCGCACCTTCGAGAAGCTCTGAGACAAGGACAACATGAGTTTCTCATGCACAGAAATTGAGTTTTTCTGCCGCGATGCTCTTACTCCCTTCACTGCTGCTGATTCAGCAAGGTGGGAGGCAATGACGGCGGCTCTGACCTGCAATGACTGCACGTGCTCTGGGGCAGCGCCCAAGGATGCCTGAGTGATGGGACAGCCCGTCCACAGCATGGCAACATCATTTGGGGCTGTTAATATTTTTGGCTAATATGAATTTTTTCTTGTGTTGTCCCTGTTCATACTGCTCCCCTTCGCGAGCGTGTTGCAGGACCACATGTATCTGTTTTAATTTAATCTGTACTAAAAAGGTTATCGTATAAATACCTTTTCTCCCACTATGAATCCAATTTCATGCTCTTGAAAGGGCAATACAGTTAAGCATGGTGGGCTCGAGCTAGGAGATAGGAGGACCATGTTTTGGGTTTGGTGGGGTTTTTTTCCTGGGTCTGCTGTCTTTTGCTTTTTTCTTGGTCGAGTGGAGAAAAATGGGGTCTGGTGGTGAAGTCTGGGGGTACAGAGGGTGTGCATGGATAGCAGGCGTGTTTTGTTGTCCCACGTCCTCATGGCAGGCTCCAGCCCATTCAGGCTGGGAGGAGGTGGGCAGATGGCCTCTTTATCTCTCCTACTTAGGTGAAGATGGGGCTGTGCCAGCTCCTCCTGGGCATGGCTTGCTGCTGGCATTTCCCCCTCTGGCTTTCCCCAGCATGAGGAGGGCGGAAACTCGGGGCCGAGGGGACATGGCAGTGCAGAGAGACCACAGGGTCCAGCTTTTAATCAGTGCAAACCTCAACCCACCTATCCATGGCTTTTCTCCTGAGCAATCTCCATCCCTGGTCCAGCTCTCCGCAGCCACATCCATTGCCAGCAGAGGTGCATAGCCCAGCAGTGAGATCCTATGGAAGGGAGATGCTCACAGCTCTCATCCTTGCTCATGGGATCGTAGCCTTCAAGTCCCCACTTTGGGAAGAGGGCTAAACTGTTTTCTTTAGCAGAAAAAGGCTTATCATAGAATCACAGAATGGTTTGGGTTGGAAGGGACCTTTAAAGGTCATCTGGTCCAACCCCCCTGCAATGGGCAGGGACATCTTCAACTACATCAGGTTGCTCAGAGCCCCGTCCAACCTGACCTTGAGTGTTTCCAGGGATGGGACATCTACCGCCTCTCTGGGCAACCTGTGCCAGGATGTTTCACCACCCTCATGGTAAAAGACTTCTTCCTTCTATCTCGTCTAAATCTGCCCTCTTTTAGTTTAAAACCATTGCCCCTTGTCCTATCACAACAGGCCCTACTAAAAAGTCTGCCCCCAGCTTTCCTATAGTCCTCCTTTAAGTACTGAAAGGCGGCAATAAGGTCTCCCCGGAGCCTTCTCTTCTCCAGGCTGAACAACCCCAACTCTCTCAGCCTGTCCTCATAGGAGAGGTGTTCCAGCCCTCGGATCATCTTTGATCCCTCCTCTGGACCCGCTCCAACAGGTCCATGTCTGTCCTGTGCTGAGGACTTGGTGTGATGAGATGCTCGGAAACTAGAGCTAGGCATGTTCAGGCAAAAAAAAAAGATGCAAACTTTTTTTAATACTGAGACTAATAAAATGCTAGAAACACTTGCCAAGGTTCAGGGCAAGACTCCCTTGATTTGAAATCTTTCAGCCAAGATTGCCTCTCCTTCTGAATGCTGGAGGGCAGGCAGGAACGAGGGCCTTGCTGCAGAAATTACTGGGTGAAGTATTCTGTTTTGTATGAAGCTGGAGGGCATAATACATGATCATAACAGTCCCTGTTGCTTGAAAATACCAATATGAAATAAACCTTTGTTTTGTAGCCTAAATTTCCTACGAAGTGTGGTCTGAAATCCATGCATAGAGTTAGCATGGATGTTAAAATCTTGAATAATGGACTGAATATTAGGAGGAATAGGCAAAGGAGGACAAATTTTCTCCTGTAAAGTTTGGGACAGCAAGAGATGGGGATGCTTGGGGAGCAAAGATGCAAGCTGTGAAGGAAAATACTCTTGCACCCGCTAAAGGGAGATTGATCAGTTGTGTTCAATATTGTATGTAGCTCAGGTCTTCCCTCCCGAGCATGGCGTGAAAGCAGAGAAAATAAAAGCTTGGCTTTTGCTAAGGAGAAGAATGACCCACAATGTCAATTTTTCTGCGGGAAGAATGGCTGAATTCAGTGTTTTCCTTTCTCACTCCATCCTGCTGCAACGCTTCGCTGTGAGGCTGGGCAGGCCAGTGAGCAGATAATGAATCTGCCGAAATGTGGTTATTGATATAGCTGAGATCATTATACCTAAGGGTCTTGTGAGCTTTCCCATCTAAAGGGGCATTTTTCAGAAGGTTGCGGTCATGACATAAACAGTCTCATTTCATATGAAATCTCAGCTGGCAAAGTCGTCAGCCTGGGAGCATTTTTTAAATACGTTATCAGGAAGGTAAATCAGGTCAGCCTCATTTTTTTTTTCATCTAGCAGAAGTAAAATGGTTCATTTGCCTCTCACTATTAATGTGATATTCTGCAAGGAGCTGTGGCCTCATCCACAGCTTTTGAAAGCAAATGAGATTGTTTCCACCTACATCAGGGAGCTTCTGCTAAATTTCTTATTCCTGGATAAGGATAACTTTCTGGATTGTGGAAACGGAAGCAAGTGGTCTGGGCAGAAGGTTATCAACGCCCGGAGACTGGCACACTGGTTACGATGGGCAATTTACTTGGTTGTCCTTAGCCCATCCACAGGTGGGATGGTGTGGGCAGACCCAGCAAGGAGTCATGGCTCATTTCGTGCGAGAGCAAAGCAAAAACAACCCGTTGAGAAATTAGGAGGCAAGGAAAGTGTTTCAAAAGCTGCATGTAACAGTTGCGCTGGGGCTGTGAATTGTGCAAAAGTGCTTGCAGTCAAGTCAGGCTGAAGTCTGCAGCCATCACTAGGGTCTGGGTCTTTGCAGGTGCTCTCCACCTCCTCCCTTTCATCCCCCAGCAGATTGTATTTGTGTCACTTAGGTTTTTTAGCACCCATCTCAAGTTTGTCCTGGGGCGCTGGGAAGGTTTTTCGGTAGTGGGGGTGCCAACACAAGTAAAGTAGATGTTCAGAAGCCCCATGGGGTCTGGACCTCCCTGGAGGTCTTCATCTCACCGAGCTTCAGCTGCTCTGGGGTGGGAGAGGTACCTCCAGTAAACTCTGCACCAACCCATCAAGCTCTGCAAAGTGGCTCTTGGATCTGTGTCGTTCCTTTTATTATTAACATCCATTTGTGTTTAGAATTCATCCTACGATCATTTATTTTTAGTAGCCCTCGCCCAGTCCCAGCCCTGCAGTAACACAAGCTTTCCCGATAAAGACAAAGGGAGGACTGAAGCATTAAAACCAAGCAAAGTGACCTGACTACTGCCTTCAGGCATGTGTCACCTAACCAAGTAGTCAAGTGATACATCAGGTATTTATATAGGTGTGGGTTCAAGGAGGAAGATGTGTGCGCACTCCATGTGCAGCGCGTGCCCTGGGGAGCAGGATCTGGTGTCTTTCCCTCCTTGTTGGTGGCTTCAGGGATGAGACGAGGTTCCTGGCCCTTGATCTTCAGCGCTGGGAATGGCTGTTACCTCAGATGAGCTGGCTACGGCTTCATTTCGGGAGATAGAGGAGGCTTTAATGCATTTAGCCTTACAGCACCTCTCCGATGCCATGCCTCCAAGCCTTCCACATCCTAATCTGTCGCCCTTGAAGACGATCTTTCTCTCCCACCAAGCAAGAGATTGCACAGGCAGCGGCTCTGCCCAGCTTCATGGGGAAAGGTCAATGTTTTCCAAGCAAAATACAGGTTTTATTCAAAGTTTGTGTAGAAGTTTTGCCATGTTCTTGCTAACATGGGTTCATTCTTGTTCCCTTGTGGCGCCATGAAGCTGCAGGGGAGCAAGAAAGCCTGGGAGCTGTGGATCAAGAAGGACTGGGAGCTGTGGGGCCAGCTTCACCCAGAGGTGGCTGCATTTCCAGAGCTGGTACCAGTCCCTGCTGGAGCAGGTACATGGGCGGAAGAGGGGAGGTCAGGGTGCAGCTCTTCCTCTGAGAGCTTCCCAATGAAGCTATATGATGTAGCAAAATCATATCCTTCAGCAACTTCTTTGCATCAGTCTTCACTGGCAACCTCTCTTCCCACACCTCTCGAGTGGATGGACCACAAGACAGGGACTGGGGGAGCAAAGTCCCTCCCACTGTAAGAGAAGATCAGGTTCGTGACCACCTGAGGAACCTGAGCATACGTAAATCTGCGGGACATGACAAGATGCATCCCAGAGTCCTGAGGGAATCAGCTGATGTAGTTGCCAAGCTACTCTCTGTGATATTTGAAAAGTCATGGCAGTCAGGGGAGGTCCCTGGTGACTGAAAAAAGGGAAACATTGCACCCATTTTTGAAAAGGGTAGAAAGGACGACCCTGGGAACTACCGACCTGTCAGCCTCACCTCTGTGCCTGGGAAGATCATGGAACAGATCCTCCCAGAAGCTATGCTAAGGTACATGGAGGACAGGGGGGTGATGCGAGACAGCCAGCATGGCTTCACCAAGGGTAAGTCCTACCTGACCAACCTAGTGGCCTTCTATGATGGAGGGACTGCATCAGTGGACAAGGGAAGAGCTACGGATGTCATCTCTCTGGACTTCTGTAAGGCCTTTGACACAGTCCCCCACAACATCCTTCTCTCTGAACTGGAGAGATATGGGTTTGATGGGTGGACTGTTCGGTGGATGAGGAATTGGTTGGATGGTCGCATCCAGAGGGTAGCAGTCAACAGCTCAACGTTCAGATGGAGATCGGTGACAAGTGGTGTCCCTCAGGGGGTCCGTACTGGGACCAGTGCTGTTTAATATCTTCATCAGTGACATAGACAGTGGGATCGAGTGCACCCTCAGCAAGCTGGCAGATGACACCAAGCTGAGTGGTGCGGTTGACCCACCTGAGGGATGGGATGCCATCCAGAGGGACCTGGACACGCTCGAGAAGCGGGCCCATGTGAACCTCATGAGGTTCAACAAGGCCAAGTGCAGGGTCCTGCACCTGGGTCGGGACAACCCCCGGTGTCAATACAGCCTGGGGGTTGAAGGGATTGAGAGCAGCCCTGCAGAGAAGGACTTGGGGGTACCGGTGGATGAAAAGCTGGACATGAGCCGGCGATGTGCGCTCGCAGCCCAGCAAGCCAAGTGTATCCTGGGCTGCATCCAAAGCAGCGTGGCCAGCAGGTCGAGGGGGGTGGTTCTGCCCCTCTGCTCCGCTCTGGTGAGACCCCACCTGCAGTGCTGCGTCCAGCTCTGGGGTCCTCAGCACAGGACAGACATGGACCTGTTGGAGGGGGTCCAGAGGAGGGATCAAAGATGATCCGAGGGCTGGAACACCTCTCCTGTGAGGACAGGCTGAGAGAGTTGGGGTTGTCCAGCCTGGAGAAGAGAAGGCTCTGAGGAGACCTTGCTGCTGCCTTTCAGTACTTAAAGGGGGACTATAGGAAAGCTGGGGACAGACTTTTTAGTAGGGCCTGTAGCGATAGGACAAGGGGTAATGGTTTTAAACTAAAAGAGTTGAAGATGCCCCTGCTCATGGCAGGGGGGTTGGACTAGATGACCTTTAAAGGTCCCTTCCAACCCAAACCATTCTGTGATTCTGTAATTCTAAAATCCCATCATATAGCTACAGATACAGTACACCCTGTACACCTATACAGTATCATCTTGTTTACATGCAGCCCTGTTCCTCCATAGAAGTCAAACTGTGTATTCATTTCTCAAGGAAATCTCTGGGCAGCATAAATGACCCTATTTCAATTGAAGACACTGGAGCCTCACTGAGTTCCACCATCCACGTTAGGCAAAACACTTGGAGATCCCTAAGGATCCATCTGGGTTATGACCGTTAAGGTTTCAAATATGAAATCACTGAGACTCTGGCTAGATTGTTTTAGCAAAGCACTTAATCAACATTGGTTTTCACTGATTTGCTTTAGAGCTTTTTTTTTTTTTTTTTTCTGGCTAGGCATATTGTGACAGCAGCTTTGTGTGTACTCAGCCTGGACCAGCAAATCTGCCCGGTCCGTGGCATGGGGTAACTGGTAATTCAGCCTCTCGCTGGAAACTGCTCCTCATCTGCAGAGTGTGGGGCTACTAGCAAGGAAATCCCTTTCACCAGTCACCCATTCACCCTCTCCCAGTGTCCGCAATTACCTTTTAAAGATGAAATACCAGCAGCTCTTACCTGAGCCATGAGCACAGAGACCTTCTTAAACCAGAGAGCTCGTTTCCCCATCCTCCTTCCTCCTGACCTAGTGGTACCGTAGCGATGAGGGTGTGCGTCAAGGTTGTGGGCTCACATCTCTTCCTTCCATTTACTCTGTCACCTTTAAAATAAGGCCAACATTTGGAAGCACTTAGGCAAGGCTTTACTTTATTGCCTGGAGAACGGTGTTGAAGTTAATGGGGATACGTACCATGGCAAACGGAAACGTGTGGGTGTGTGGGATAGACAGCTTGGAGAAAACCTTGCTGGGCTTTTCCAAGTTTCCCGTTTGCAAGCAGATTCTTGTGAGATTTGGGGAGAACTATGTTGCTGGGTTTTAGTTCTTACCAAAATTAACTGGTAAAAAAATCATCTTTTTTTTTTACCAACAGGTTTTGGCAATGAAATAGGGATGTTTGAGGAAGAAAATTATTTTCCTTTGAAAAATGTGACTGGTGCAGCAAACCTTGTTGCAGAAAATATCTTCCTCTGGCTCTCAGAGAGCTGGATTAGCTAAGGTTGATTATTGGGCTCCAACTAGCAAAAATTTAAAACCAGCCTGAAAAACTCAGGTTCAAAAGGAAAAATTGCAAAAATTCACAAAAAGCCAATTTATTCTTAAAAGAACCCCAAAACCCAAACTGTAGAAGGCAAAACTCTGTCAAAATTTATTTTGCCCATAAAAATCTTTAAATTTGATGATCATTTTTTTTTTTCTGATTGGACAGGCATCCTTCAAGTATTCTTTCTTCTGGAAAGCTTTCAATTCAATATACTTGTAATTAGAGCTTTCCTGACCTGGGATAAGCAATCATTGCAACCTTTTTTATTATTTTTTTTACTAGGTGTTTCCTGTTGTGCTTGTGAACCGAGCTGGGGTCTGGCACAACCCTTGCTTCTCTTCTTTCTCATGCTATTCTGATTTCGCACCCTGTTAGAAGTAGTTTAGTCTTTCTTCCTTTATAGTCTAGGACACCAGTTCATCCCTCCATTAACAGTGATTAAAAACTGGGAACCAATTTCACATGGAAAATGGGAAATAATTTCCAGGGTTCAGTGGGGACCTATTGGTCTGCAGTGGTTTTCGACTCAAAGTCATCGCTGAGATGTTTCAGTTGTCACTGTCCCCCCCGCCAAGTATTCTTCTGTATGAAAATGTTGGGTTTGGCTTGCAGGAATTTGGGGACATTTTTAATCATATAAACATCTAGTTTGGAAAAGACCCTTAAGGTCATCAAGTCCAACCATAAACCCAGCACTGCCAAGCCCACCGCTAAACCACGTCCCTAAGCACCACATCTACACGTCTTTTACATACCCCCAGGGATGGTGACTCAACCACTGCCCTGGGCAGCCTGTTCCAGTGCTTGACAAGCCTTTTGGTGAAGAGATTTTTCCTAATATCCAATCTAAACCTCTCCTGGCACAACTTGAAGCCATTTCCTCTTGTCCTATCGCTTGCTACTTGGGAGAAGATACTGACCCCCACCTCACTACAACCTCCTTTCAGGTAGTTGCAGAGAGCGATAAGGTCTCCCCTCAGCCTCCTTTACTCCAGGCTAAACAACCCCAGTTCCCTCAGCCGCTCCTCATCAGACTTGTTCTCCAGACCCTTCACCAGCTTCGTTGCCCTTCTCTGGACACATTCCAGCACCTCAGTGGTGCTGGGGACATTTCCATAAAACCGTCTTGGGAAACAGCACCATGAACAATGCGCTTCAGGAGTGTGGGATGGACGTAATTGTTTCTTCAACATGTTGGCTTTGGTGGATTGATGGAGGCAAGCCATTTTGATGCGAAAAAAAAAAGTGGTTTTTGTGGGAAGTTAAGAGTTGCTAGGTTTTGTGCTTGGGGAGCTTGACCAGGGTGCGGGTGGGTGCTTGGATGGGTGCTCCCATCCCACAGGGAATGCAGGCTGTGGGAGTACCAGGAAAAGCAGTGGATGGCAATTGGTGTTCCTCTCCGCGTTGCCTTGGCAGTCGCTGGATGCTGCCCAAGTTTTGCTTTACCCTTATCTGGGGCCAGACATATTGTTCGCACCGACTTCATTTACTGATTTACCCAGACACTCCTTAGAAACCCAGTAGTCAGAGGAATTGCAGATAGTGGTTTGGGTGTGGGGATGGAAGCAATATATTTTTTTTTCCTACAGATGGAGAAAGCATGTAATAAAAGTTTCAAAAGTAATGGTGCTCTGAACACAGAGCTCTTCCAAGCCGTGTCTGGGAGTGCCAGGTTGCCCCAGGCTATCTTACACTTGATTTTGCCTCATGCTTCAGAAAGATTTCCCTTGTATAAACAATTTTGGTTGTGATTTGGGGTTTTTTTAATGTGCTTCTTAAAAGGAAAACCAGCAGAAAGGCATGTAACATGGAACTTGGCATCCAGCTGCTCTCATTCGATTTATTGTATTAACAAAAAATCTGTATTTCCTCGCTGTCATAATACCTGTGTCAGAAAGGAACTAATATTTTATTAAATGCGGTGTTTAACTTAATGCTCAGAGATGTGGCTGCTTAATTTGGGGTTGAATCTCAAGAATGAGCTGATCCCTAGAGCACCCAACAAGGAGAAGAGGAGGGACCTGTTATTTATCGCTCAACACGATGGCCAACCCTTTGGGGTTGCATGCATGCCAGCAAGCCGGGCTTAGCCAGGTTAGGCTGCTCGCGGCGGTGGAGGCAGCACGCTCTGCTGAGCTGGGCTCCGGCGGGGTGACTCCTCTGCCAGGGACGTCCTCGTGGACGGGGATCCTAGGAGGTGGGTGTGGGATGGGGTCACTGGCTGCTTGGGTGCAGGTGAGTTTCCCAGGAGGTGGCTTCTAAATCTGGGTGCTGGGGGGGCTTTGAAGCCCCACGCTCAGCACTTGGGAAGGGTTTTCAAAAAGTCACTTGTTCCTTGGATTGGGCACCCAGTTTGGGGTCTTGTCGCCTGGACAACACAGCGACTGGGGACTTGGGTAAGCAAACCCCCCTTTGAAGATGCCTTGCCTCCATCTTCTTGCTCGCTTGGGTCATTCATGTGCAAAACCTGATGTTTTTAGTTAAATTATATCCAGTTCTTTTCCAAAAGAGGTTTTCATCCCCCCCAGATTTACCTTGTCTCAGCCAAATGGGTGCACGGTTTGCAGGGGAAGTGGAGCAGATCAGTAGGAAAGTCACCCACGGAGTCACCTCTGCAGGGGCAAATCAGCACATGGTCAGGGTCACCGGTTACACCAGGGAAGGGCTTGGCCCACCAAGTAGGAAACAAAAAGGATGCGATAAATCTGCTTTAAGGAAAATGAGATTAAAAAAAAAAAAACCACAATAAAATCCCAAGTTTTTCTTTCCAAAGAACTTTGTGTGCTTGTTTAAAAAGGAAACATGAAAAGATCCCGGTAAAATCAGTCCATGTCCCCCATGTTGTTTAGACCTTAATAGTACAGGTGGACGAGGAGGGCTCTGTGCCAAATACTTTTGGTTTAGAGGGAGTGGTGGGAGTGAATTCTCCTAACCGCTCCTAGAAAGGCTTAACTTTCCGCACACAAATCAATGACAATCTCCGCTCGGCTGCAGACACCCGGGGAGCGACGCTGCCGGATTCCCCGTGCAGCCAAGGCAGGCGAGGGGAGGACGAGGGTCGGCACCCAGAGCAGGAAGGTGGGTTGGATGCTGTATTTTTGGCTTCCAAAAGATGTGATTTCTTTTTTTTCCCCCCTTTTAGGGCTTTTGCAGTTTATCGAGGGGAGGGGAAGGCGCTTGAATTTCATGCTCGGAGGCTAATCGTGTTTGTGTTAGAAATCTTCGGTGCATCGTAGCGATCCTCTGTACTAATCTATCGCCATTTACATGTGTTTTTAATTGCTGTTTGAACTCGAACCTGTGATTCTCTTTCTGATTTCCTTGCTTGGTATCTTGAATCTTTACCAAGCCCGGAGATTTTGGCTGTGTATCAACACCTGTATGATACAACCTCTCAATTTGCGGGTTTTTTTTTTTTTTGTAAGTCCAGCTTAGTTGTTTGGTTTTTTTAGATAGGAAATATCAGTGCGAAAACACATCTGCTAACATCTCCTGCTGAGAATATATATTCTATTCTATTCTATTCTGTTCTATTCTATTCTATTCTATTCTATTCTATTCTATTCTATTCTATAGTTTTAATACTTATTTATTAATATTTCTTTTAAAGTCATTTTTGTTTCAGTTGTTCTTTGCAGAAAACTTGCAGAAAAAAACTCACTCTCCTCTTAAATAGTTAAAAAGTCTCAGCAGATTTAATGCTGGCAGAGAAATTGTGATTAAAGACGGGCTGGGAAGCATGGTTGGGATGAGGCTGCTGCTCGGTGCAGAGTTAAGCCCTGCTCAAGCTGACCTGCTCCGTGCTGCCCATGCTGCGAGCAGGAATCGCACGGGCAAACCGGAGGTGCTTTATCTGGAGACCCCCTACCTGGAGTTTGGGTTTAAATCTCAGTCTATCTTGGGAACTTTTTGCTTCTTTACTAGCAAACGGGACGCAGCAGGATAGTATGTTATACCCAGCTAAGCTTTAATATTTTTAACAGCTCCTTCTTGAGATTAAATGCTATTTCAGCAGCACAAACCCTCTCTCCAGCTCCCCCGATCCTGCGTAGGTAATTCCCAGAGCCGCGCCGCCGATAAAAACAACAGTCATGGTTTTGTTTAAGGTTGGGCTGAATGAAAACAGGAGGGGAGGAATGTGCTCAGCAGAGGAGGAACCAGTGCTCGGCCATCCCGGCGTTGCTTTCCGGAGCGTGTCGGGTGGACGGAAACACTTGGTGCGGTTGTGCGGGGACTTGCAGCTTGTTCTGCCCTCGAAAAGGGGATGTGGCAGCCACCTTCCAGTTCACTCAGGTACATTATTTGGGGGAATAAGACCGAGTGGGACTTTCCCCTCCTTTCTGCTTGGTGGAAGTGGGATTGGAAGGAGGTTTCTCCTCCTGGGCGGATTTGGAGGTTGGGAGCAGCAAAGGCAGCCGGGTCTATCTGAATCCCGGTCGCAGGGAGTGGACGCCGCGGGCACAGCCAGCCCTTGCTGCCTTCAACATCTCCAACACCCCACACTAGAGAGCAAACCTTTTGTGGGCTTCTCGACATGTATGCTGGTGTATCCACCCCACGACAGCCCAGCAAATAACTCCTGGAAAGGCAGACGAGATGCTTTGCCGTCTTTCCGTGGTCTTCCAATGCCTTCCATCACTCCCACCACCGCAAAAAGGACATTTTAAATCCGTGCTCTGGAGCAGGCAGCATTTAACACCCATTTTACGCTTGTGCTTGATGCTGTTTACTTCAGATGCCAGGCAATGAGGAGTCAGACCCGGCATGTTTGAGCGCTGAGCAAGCATTAGCCGTACAAACCTGGGATTTTCCAGCGAGCCCGGGGCTGTCCGGCACCTAACTCCCTTAGCCTCCTTTGAAATTCCTCCTCTAATTAATAAATAAGTGGCAAGTTTCACTGACATAATTTCAGAACTATTGCTCTTAATTAAATAGCAAGCTATTAAAATAGTTTCAAAACACTGAAGTCTTCCCTCCCCAGTTCGTAGTCCTGGTTGTATTCCCATTAAGTGTCGCCGGTGGAATGGTTTTATGAATTTGGAAGTAATTAGAAAAGGTGAAGTATCTCAGACCACATCGAAACGTGGCGTGTGTGGATGATCCTAGCAAATGGGGCAGCGATGGGAGGGCTCATCCCTGCCCCTGCCTGTGCCCCTGCCCGTGCCCCTGCCCTCCTGGCAGGATGGGGATGGGAAGGCAGCATCATGCCAGGTCCCATCAGCGTGGGGCTGCCCATGCAGCCCCTCATATAATGTATATATTTATGTATAAATATAATATATATATAAAATAAATGTTCATATAGTATATAAATTTGTATAAGGTATATTGTATATATATTATGCAGTATTACATTCGTGTATAATGGTGCAGAAGGGGCAGCCGGCATGCAGCTACACCACGCTGCGGGTCAGGTCAGCGAGGTAGCTGCACGGTTTATTTTCCTTCGGCTGAGAGCTTTAGCGATGAATAGAGGGAGTGGATCTGGGGCTGGGATGCTTCTGCCAAGAATGATTTGGAGGCCTCTTTATATTAGTCAGAGCTTTTTTATTCCTTACTGGAAGCCTGAGAGAAGCCGCGCGCCCGATGGCAACGTTGCTCACAGGTCTGCATAATTTTCAAGTATCGCTCATGTGAGCAGCTTGCCTTAATTATAGATTTATTTCTCACTGCTGTTGGATTGCTTTGTTCCTTGTCCCTCAAAAAGATGTCCTTGCCCCTAAGGAATGGGTGCGTGGTGGCTGTGAGTGCTTTTTGCGGGGGGGGCGTAGGATGCCACATCCCAGATGGTGGTTTTGCAAGGGGCTTGATGTGCTTGGCAGCTGCAGAAGAGGAAGAGGAGGGGATGTCCCACACCATGAAGGCTCTGCGCCATCTCCATGTGGGTCCGGGCAGGCACGTGAATGTTGGGACCATCAAATGACTACCACCTCCTGGGGTGCGGGGAGAAGCAGCAACCCAGTGTTGCCATCCCCCACCCTGCCCTGCCTAGCAGGGAACCAGTTTGGGAAGTGCCTCCGTGTTGCCCGCGGATGAGCCAGCCCAGAGGAGGTAGGAGACCACTTTGGATTGAGATCCTGGCACCGCTGGGAGGAGGCAGGGTGGAGGGATGGAGGCCAGCCAGCTTCCTAAGTATGCAAACAACCCACGCCCATGTTCGGTGTTTATCCCCGCTGAGCCCCATCACCATGGTACCTGGGCACCTTTTGCCAAGGTGAGTTGAAGCTGATGGAGCAGATCCTCTGCCAAACCCCAGGCTCTCTAGGCATGTGTCTGGGAGGTCTCTTAGATCAGCTGGATCTTCCGGAGTTACTGCTGCTGGGATAATCCCAATCGTTTTGCTGCTGCCTTTGGACCCCCCGCCGCTGCCTGCCCCATCCCTGGCCAGCTCCTGTCTTCCATGAGCTCCTGAGCTCCTCAAAGCAGGTGCATCCTCACCTCTGCCATGGGGTTTCCTTACGCCGTATTGCACTACGGTGCTAGGCGGGCAGCCAGAAAGGTGGCTTCACAGCCCCCTGTGCTGGGACTGCTGCCTTGATGCAAAATTTGGGCCCTTCTCCCCGACATGGCTGTGGCTCTGGGTTACTGGGGAGTGATCCAGAGGCTGGTGGTGCCTCCAGGAACACATGGGGTCTTGGTGCATCATTGAGTGACCAGCCGGTGATGTATCATGTTCTCCTCACTGTTCATGTTCTCTATCACTGTTCTCTTGTGGTTTGGGGCACATTGCTCCATGTGCCACCAGCAAAATGGATGTGAGAAGGTTTGATGGCCTCCCAGGAGGACATTGGAGAAGAGAGAAGAGAAGAGAAGAGAAGAGAAGAGAAGAGAAGAGAAGAGAAGAGAAGAGAAGAGAGAAAAGAGGCTGAAAAAAGAAAACAGCAAAGAGGAAAGAAGAGCAAGGCAGCGTATTTTTTCTGCAACATATTTATCTGAAAAAAAATAAAAAGAACATTTTTATTATCAATGGTGAGCAATTTCAAAATGGGAAATTTCCCCTCCTGCCCTACCGGCAAGTCATTGCCCCGGCTGCTCACTGGTGGTGTGCGAGAGGAGATGAGTCACGTCGGCTAATCCCTGTCTCCTGACTGCCGTGTCCCTTCCAGACCTTCTCCCCAGCCTTGCAGGGATGCAGACCTCTGGTGCAGCTGCCCTTTTTGCACAGCAGTAATTGGTCAGGGGATGAAACTCGAGGCAGCCTCAGATGCATTTGGCAGCTTCTCGTTTCCTAGTAGCTGCCCAGTGATTGCATTACGGCTGCTTTTATAGCCTGCACTGAGAGACTGAACACCAGCTGAAAGGGGACTCTGAAGGTCCACCTCAGCCAGGATTAATGCCTCCATGCCACGGCTAGACACTGGAAATACTAGAAGGGGACAGATTGCAAAAGAAATGGGTCAGATTTGCTTTCCTTTATCATCAGGTCCTTGTGCCGTGAGCAGGACTCGCTGCCTGTGTCTTTAGGGAGGTGTTGGACGAGACAATCTTCTCCATGGACAGGTTCCAGCCCCTTCAAGGTGGTAGGTGGCTTTGAGAGCTGCAAGGGAACATGAGAACATCTGAGCATCCCAGGGCAGAGAAGAAGGTTGTGATTTACATCCAGGCCCAAGCTTGGTTCACTTCTGGTAACTTCTGCCCTCTTAGTCCTATCCAGAGAGGAATTGGAGATTAGCTCCTCTGTGCCTTAATTTCCCTGGATGTAAAACAAGTCAGTCGTCACCTTCCATGGGTCTTGGTCTTTTTTTGAGAGGACTTGGAGATGCTCTGGATATAGAGTGGAAAAACAAATGCCAAGTGTTGTATCGAAAGAGGATCAGAGATTTTACGCTCATGGCTGCAGAGAAGCAGGCAGGTTGCAATATTCCAGCCTTTCCACCGTGCACATGCACTTTCCAAACAGTTTTGTTGCAATTAATTACAGTGTAATTAAAGCAGAACGACAGTGCTAACTAAGGGCAAAATCTTGTGAAACAAATAGTGTTTGGGCTGATTTTGTAATTGCTCCAGGTTCCCCAGATACAAATTACACTGTCAGGGCTCCTGATTTATGGCGGAGCAATATATGCACAAATAACTCAGGGCAAGAGCTGCCTGTGTGCGTTGCAGGCGTGGATGTCCATGCCCCATCGGTTCTCCTTATGGGTGACCCATGAAGTGTGTGGTTCTCCTTGAAGTGTGTGGTTCTCCTTGAAGTGTGGGTTCTCCTTGAAGTGTCCCATGGCCAGCAGGAGATGGATGGCACCGGCTGTCCCCCTCTGCCCCATCCCCAAGGCTTCTCATGAGGTTTCCTCACCAGGGAGGTGGCGAAGCGGCCTTGGGTGCAACTCCATCCTGGGCAGAGGGACACAACTGGCGACAAGCCACCAATGGGGCCATGGTGGGCAGAGGGATCTCATCCATCCATGGTGGTCCGACCTATGGGACACCATGGCTGATGGCACAATTTAGCCCTTGGGTCTCAACTTTTTCATGCTTGCAGGAAGTCCCCATGTGGGTGAGCAGGCAAGGTTTGGCTTTGCTAAATTGCAGGCAGATTGTGCTGCCTGATCCTTCCGGGGCTATCTGGTGGGGCCGTGATAAATCACGCCGGAGCACGGTGACTCAGCTGGGGAAGGTGACCTGCAAAGGGAATACAAAGAGGTTGTGCCCTTATCTGCTTCTCTGAAGGGGACCAGGCATTTTGTTTAAAGCTTTGTTTCCTCCACTCTGGTTTCCAGCTGTACTAGGAATATCGCGCTTTGTTTTCGTGCAGGAAGTCCCGTTCCAGATTAGAGAGCTGGAGTGGGTGTTTTCTCACCTTTAGTTAAAAGGAGTGAAGCTGTGGCTTTTTAGCAAAGAAATCCTGCCTTGCAACCATTTGGAGGTCATTTGAGTTAATGCATTTCAAGAAATGCAAACAAAAACCCCAAAGTATCCAGACATCACTGCCTGGAGTTTAAAAATAAGTGAGGTACTCTTCTGAAAATGTCAGGAGATCCAGTGAAAAACAACAAGATGAGCTAAAAGCATCAGTTCTTACAGTAAAACTCCTCTGTGTTCATTTTTTACCACTAAATCCTGGGGTTTGGGCTGTGGGTCACTGTCTGCTGCTGTCCCAGTGCCGGCATGAGCCCACTCGGTCACACCAAGGGCTCCCTGTGGGATTCAGCCGTGGAGCGATAATCTCTTTACCAGGCACCACATGGACATCTTTTGCTGTGGGTCACGGCTGGCTACCTGGAAAGCCGTGGTGGTTCACACCACCATCCCGGCTGCGGCTCGGGGTTGAGCATCTTCCCCCGGCAGGTTTTGGCGTTGGGTACCAGTGCCCCCCCCCACCAGCACATCCCACCAGCAGCGGGGCTCCTGCCCTGAATACTAAATCCTAAAGAGAAGGAGCCCATACGCTGATTAATTTGAGCCCGCGCTGCTCTTATCCTGGTTTCAAAGTAATTGTCTCTCTTGTCCACAATTTTCTCTCCTTACATTTCACTGCATATTTATTAGGTTTTTGTGAGGCTATCTGCAGCCACATTAAACCAATTTACTCCTTGAAATGTCTGACCTTTGATCTGCCAGCCACTGCCTTTCGGAGCCAGAAAAAGAGCCTTTAATAACGTGTCACATGAAAGGCTCACTGCAGAGCCTGTCACTTGCACACCCAAACTCCAGTTAATAAAGTATCGGATGAATCAATTATTGCCTAATAATTGTTACCTATATTTTTGTGCTAAACAAGGAGAGTATTTTTCCCCTCTTTTCCCAGTCGCGTTATAATCTCCCACTAGAGAATACTAATAAGGCAACGACATGTACACAGCTATAACTACTATTCCTCAAGCAACATCTTCAACCTTTGTAGCCAGTTCTGATCCTAGCAGACGCGGGGGGTTTTGCAGAGGTGTTAGACTGTCTGGGTGCATCTCATTTTAGGAGTCCCTGCAGGATCCCTGTGTGTGCTGCTGTGTACTGTGTCTCCTGAGCCCCTCCAGCTGCCCTCAGCAGCAGGCACAGGAGAGGGGAGCGGGGTTAGTGGGTTGCAAAGTGCTTTGCTGGGAATGTTTCGGCTGTTTTCCAGGCAAGGGCAGTGAGGCAGGGGGGTGTCGTGACTCGTCCATCACAGCAAGGTTGGAAGCGGCCACCCCAAGGACCACGCTCCTCACCATCACCTCCCAGCACCCTGGGCACCTCCCGGTGTCCTTGGGCCTCAGGGCTGGATGCTCCAGTATCATTGCTGGAAGACAGGCGTCTCGCTCCAGGGGTGATGCCTCACCTCCTAAACCATGGAAAGGACAAAGCGGGGAGAGGATCCCTTCCAGTGGGCTGCTGGCACTACTGGCACAGCCGGCTCTCCATGCTGCGAGACTGGGCAGCTCACATCACGGTCGTGGCTGCATCCAGCCACACTGGGTACCTTTTATTTTACATTCTTATCATGTATTTTAAGTGACCAATATGTTATCTCTTACTGCTATGGAACCATCGACCTCTTAGGGGTTTGCTGAGAAAAATAGAGGCAGATGTGGCCAAGCTGCTGTTGAAATAAGGATGTGGGGACAGAGCTGGTGGGGTGCAGCGTATCTCCCTTGGGGTCTCTGCAGCCTCTGGGCACGAGATGCTGCTGCCCTGAACCCCAAGATGTCATCTGTAGCATATCACACTGGGTCTGAGATCCCTTTTTGTCAGGCTGCTGGCTCTCTCCACCTGGTCTGGACTGCTTTTGGGGATGATGGAGAACATTGTTCAGGTCCTCATGGAAGCCAGAGCATCCACGAGGCCCCAGGGGTACAAGACCCTCTGCTCAGGCTTCACTCATACTTTGGGGAGAGGTCTCCCTAGCACTCCCGACCTCTCCTCTGGTAGGGACATTGATCCTGCTTCTGCTGAAATCAGCAGCGAAGCTGGGTTTCACGGGGGTGAAATGGGCCGGTGAAGTTTAATCACAGCAATTACAGCTTCTGTCACCTGCAAGGTTCTCCGATGCATCACTCTGAAACAACGTCTTGCCCAGGAGCTCCATTTCACTCCCAGTGACATCTCTCCAGGACAGGAGCAGGCAGCCATCCAGAGGGGAGCATGCCTGGATACATATCCATTCTGGAGGTGGCCTTGGTAACACACTTCGGCATTTATGTATTATTTATTTTCCCCGACGTTTTTCATCTCTTACGTAGTTGCTTAACAGCACCAGGCTTGCACAAAGTGATGGAGAAGGGCTGAAAAATGCAGGAGGCAACCCAGGTCTCCTCTCTCTGCTTTAATCTTCCTGGGATGACTTCTCGCTTGCCATATGGGGAGGGACGTGCTCCTGACATGCCCAGCCTGCAAAACACTGCAGCATTGAGCAGAAGCAAAGTCTCGAGTTTCAGGGGAAGGAGAAACCATCTGCATCGCTCTCTAGCACATCTGTGCTGATTTGGCTGCGAGGACTTGGTTGCAAGCCTGTAGGATTCGTCTTCAGAAAGGCTGGTATTAATTGCCATTGAAATGGGAAGCGTTAAAAGCTGGGCGAAGAAGACGTGAAGAAAAACGGGGAAGCTTGGAAATACTATGGGCTGATAATTCTTTCCGTCACTCTTGAGAGTATTAACAACATTGATGGTTAAAATCGTTACTGTGGGAGGCCATCTGCTAGGTTTTGCCTAGCATGAATTGGGAGGGGAGGGGGAAGTGAACATCGCTGGGGAGGTTTCAGACCAAATCCTAAATTTGAGATGAGATTCAGATAGTCCTGAAGACCTTCATAAACCTGCATTTCTTATCTACATTAAAAAATAAAGGTACCAAACCAGATCTCATTCTCTGCATCGTTGACTGCATTTTGGATGGAGGCACCTAGTCTACCTTCCAGCTTTAATGCTGGCTCACGCCTTGTGCTTTCATCTCTGCTTACTCAATTAAAAAAGTCATGATCAGGGGCACATTTTATCCAGGACTGTTTCCAGGTTGAGCTTCAGAGGGGAGGTTAGCTTGGAACAAGACAGGGATGGGGAGAGGGACCTGCGCTGGTCCTGGCCATGGAAAGCCACGCTACCGTATTGACCTGGAAGTCCTGTCCTGGAAGACCCTGCGGAGACTTTCACCTTGTCCTTGGGTTTCTTAGAAATCAGCGCTTTGCTTTCACACCTTCCAGCAAGGAGAGCCCTGGAGTCGTTGGGTTGATTCCCCTTAAAATGATGCTGTCACTTTTACTTTCATCTTTTATATTTGACACCCCGCGGTGCCCAGGCAGGAGCATCCCAGCTGAGATTTCGTCTATATAATGCTCAACATTATTTCCCAGCCCTAAATCCACGGATGCTTGGCTCGTGCCCCCCGCCGTACCCCATCCGTGCAGGTGAGGGGAAATTCAAGCCTTTTTGACCTTCAGTTTTCCTCCTTGGGAGATGAAATTAATACTCCCTGCCATACCTTGCAGGGATGCTGCTGGGATGAATTAGTTAATAGACCAAATCTCTCTTGCCTGCCTCCGTGAGGGCAATCGTCGTGTGGCTGAGTCTAACATTCGTCTTTCCAATGACCACAGGGGACTTTGGGTCGGGACTGCTGGGATTTTGCTACGACTTGGGCGGGAGAATGCCGCGGACCCCACCAGCATCCAGCCCTTGGGTGGCAAAGGGCTGAGCGTATTGCAAAGATGCTGCAGATGCCTCGCTGCAGCCCTACACCGCATAATTTCCAGGCTCGCAGTGCTGTCTCTGCAAAGGTAGATTTGGTTTCTATTAATAAGGGGATAATAGCATGGGAAACCTGGCTACAGGATGGCCCGTACCCAATTACCGCGGTCGCTGGACTACAGCAGCCGCTTCCCTGCAATTATCCCACCGCACGCTGGTGCAGCACAGCCCTCTGTGTTTTATTCTTAGTAACAGAGCCCCGGGCAAGGTCAGGGGGGTCTCTGCAGCCGAAAGTCACCTCCTGGGGGATGCAGGAGCTGAGATGGGGACAGCGGAGCCACCTCAGTGTCACCCGCCAGTGGAGGGGTCAGTGGGGGCAACATAGGAGCGATGTCCCCCCAGCCCCGGAGGATGCAGCCACGAGGCTGGCAGCAAGGCAGTGCCCTGTTTTGTCTTTGTCCCAAGCCAAGTGGTGCAGGGGGGTCCTGGTGACCTCCGTGGGGCACATTGGCCACTGTGGGGTCCATAGCAATCAGCCTCATTTTTTGGGGACACAAAATCCCCGATCCAGTCAAGACATGGCTTAGTGGTGGACTTGGCAGCATTAGGTTTATGGTTGGACTCGATGATCGTAAGGGTCTTTTCCAACTTAAACGTTTCTATGATTCTATGATTTAAGACTGGATGTGATGCTTGGTCTTGCTCCCAGTATAAAACGGGCTATATGGAAGCTCTGCTGGTTTGCACCCATTGGGAATTGGCCCATCCATCTTCGCAAGCCGACGTGGGAATCACAGAGGCAGAAGGGGTAGGGGCTGGTCTGGGGATTGAGATTTGGGGAATCCAGGGTGAGTTTCTTTTCCAGGACATTCCCTATGCGTCTGTAGGAAGCCACTTTGCTTCTTTATCCCTCAGCTGGGTATCCGTAACCACGGATAATAGCCTGACAGAGGGATGCAGCGAGAAGAAATACATTGCAGCTGGGGAGATGCTCAAAAGCAAGCTACCCAAATCACGCTACAGACATGGGATACTGTTCCTAAACCTGTGTTGGTTGTGGGAATGCAGTAAATGGAAAATGTATGTCAAGGATAAAAAGTGATGCTTAAAGGGCAGGAATAAAGCCTTTCTCGTGAGAAAAGCCCAGCTCTAGTCTGTGCTGTTTCAAATTAAGTTTTCGGTTTCCTAAAGGCAGCAGACAATGCTTCACTCAATTCTCTCCCCACTGTCATTAAAACTCGAGTGTGTTGTCTGGATATAGTATTTTGCCCTACCTTAAGAGCTCTAATCTTTTTAGGACCATTTCTTGCTGCTATCTGCAGACACTCGAAAGCCTTCTCGACCGCGGAGTGAAATACAGTCCCTGTCTTGGGGAGCTTTACCTCCCCTTTGTCTTCTGCAAAGACAGAGGGAAAATAACCACTTAACAAATCTGCCAGGTCTGAATTTTCTCCCCCCCTCCACCTCCCCTTTTGCAGCTATCATTTGTCGTGGGTTGCTTTCTCCCAGTGCCACCTGCCTGTTGCAGGGAGATGGCGAGGAGCCTTTTATTGTTTGCTGAACAATTCCCTGCAATTTGCTGTTCGCTATTTCTTTTGGGCTCCTTTAATCCTTTTTTCACTCTCTGCTGCTTATTTTTAGCTCACGCGCTGTTCTCGTTTCTTCCCCAAAACTGTTTATGTTTTGAAAAGCCCCGCTTTGCTGCTGGTGGTACCTTTTTTTGAGCATCCCTGGTTGCCTGCAAAGCCCTCCCTGCCCTCTCCTTCCCCCAGCGCCCTGCCAGGCTGGGTGTTGGATGCAACGAGCTGTCACTCCCAGCTTCTCTGACTATCCCTGTTTTTCCTTTGGGAGCTCTCCTCCAGCCCTCCCTGGAAACCCGCTTTTCCTTTGTGCCCAAATCATTTTGCTTTTTAGTGAAAATCCCAGGTGAGCTGTGGGAATGCCGAGCTCCCAGCGATGCCATCAGCCCAAACCCTGCCATCCCAGCTCCTTTGGGTGATTTATGCTGTGCCGGTGCAAACCAAAATGCTCTGGCTTTGCCGGCTGCCAAAATGCTGCCGGCAATGGGCTGAGCCAGCTGGCTGCCGGGCTGGTGCCACCGACCACGAGATGTGGGCACAAGGTTCAGCCCATGGCAACCACCTGGCATGGGAAGCTCATGTGGTGGCCCCGATGTGGAGCCCCTCCGAGCTTTAGGCTGCCTTTAGTCTTAGGATAAACCTGAACTTTAGGCGGGAGCCAGCTGATCATCTAGATGAGGTGGTGAGTTGGGATTTGGAAGAGCTAACTCCAAATTTTGGCTCTACCATGGGCTTCCTCCATGGCCTTCAGCACATCACCGAGTATCTCTGTTCCTCATCTGTACGAACGAGGTAATCTCTTTTCTCCCACTGTTTACTCGGAGCACAAGCATTTAGGGACGGATTGCTGCTTCTTTGGTCTTGCTTATACAGTGCCTATAAGGGGAGGGGCGTCCTGCTTGTAGCTATAAGACACTGGTGCAGTATAAATGGTCACTGCAATTAGTAATAGTAATAATAATAATTTAAAAAATAATAATAAACCCTGCATCTTGCACAGTAGAAACTTAGTCTCATTTGAAGATGCTCCAAGCTATCATCAGCAAACAACGGTAGTAGACATTTTTATTTCCTTGCCTGTACATATGCTGGTAGGGCTATGCTTTGCTCCTGTTAACTTGGATCTACAGCTAGAGAATTAAAATCCATCCCTTCTCCTGCCTACAATCAGGATTCAGAAATTCAAGCTGGACTTTCTTATCCAAACATCTGATGTGCCCCAATTGACTGCCCTGAAGGCAAATAGCAACGTCCAGCATAAACCCCTTGTTCTTGAGCTATCCAAACTGTCCCCGCTGGGTCAGCCGGGAAGATATATTTCATTTCTCCCCGGTGGTCCCGTCTCCTCCCTCGTTAATATTGCAACAAGCATTCCTCCTCGGGAGGACCGCCTGTCCCTCGGGAAGGCTTTCAGCCTCCCTGTTTTAGGCAGGTATATGGCAACTCTATTAGCTCCATCCTTCACGCAGACACAAAGCCGGTAGCATCAGCTCTGCCTTTTTCCTGGGATCACCCAGAAGGTAGATTTATCATAATCTTCATCTGGTTTTTTTTAATGAACAGGTGAATTTATGTTGGAAAGGTAACTTGAATTTCCTGGCCTCAGAAATTATTAGGAATAGGTCTGGGGAGACTCTCATTTTGGTGCTTTTTTGTTTTTCCTCTAAGACGCCACTGGCAGCTGGAGGTGCAACCCTGGAGCTGCATCTTTAATTGCTGTTTTCATGAGCATCGCAGCAACTGTACTGTGGTTTAGGAAAAAAAAGTAGGATCTCTGTTAATAACCAACTGGTCTTGCTGCCGGTATCTTGGACCGGCAAAAAAGAGTTACTTCTGCTATCTCCTAATAACAAACTGATTTTCTCTGTTGTCTTTCAACATCGGATGAGTTCTTTCTCCCGTTTCCCTTTAATAAGTGCTTTTTTGTTTCCATTATTACTCAATAGTAAAGTCTTTTCCCGGCAACTTTACCAGAAGTAGATTTACGGCTATGAAAATAAACTTGGGCGTGATGAGATCTTGTCGTTTTATTATCTATAAAGCACCTTGCATGACTTTGTAGTTATCAAAATGTAATTATACATTTAGATTTTTCCATCATCTCTGTTTGTTTTTTTTTTTTAAGAGGGAAATTATGAAAACTAAGAAACCCATGCTTAATATAACTCAAAATCTAACTACTGTTGCCTTTACCCTGGCTTCTTCCAGAAGAAGGGCAGAAAATAATCACCGTGCGCTGCGATGGTGCAGATCTGCCCAGAGTGACATTCATGTTAAGACACATCTTTGGGGGTTTTTTCATGCGCATGGAAAATGTTGACGTTTCCTGGTTTGAGATACGGTATTTACCGATTCTTACGCGGGGCTAGATGTTAATTGTCGTCGGAGGCTCTGGGTGTGGGTGAATCATTGTATAATGCCCACACCCTTCGGGTGGCTTAGGGTGCGGCGTTGTCTTTGCCTCACCGTGCAGTTTTCAGATGTATTATTACCCAAAAGTAACACACCCTTCCGTGCTTCATTGTTTTTATTAAGGATCGCTCTGAACCAGCACTCTGAGCACCTGGCAAAGCCGCCGTTGGATGTGGAGCTTGTAACTCAGGCTTGCCTGGGCTTCCCACCAGGATTCCCTGCGGAGGAGCTCTCACCGCTGATGCTTTGCAGTGGGAGCAGGTCAATTGGAGCATCTCCTCCCTACGGGAGTGATGGGCACATTAGCATGTAGCCAAAGGCATCCGTCATGGTTGGAGACCACCGGGGACTTGGGCTGATCTTACCTAGGCTCAGCTCCTAGACAGAGCTTGCTTAGATGGAGCTTTCCGTGATGAGTAGCGGTAGAAGACGGAGAGGTCGGAAAGGCAGCTGTTTCTGCTGGGACTGGACAGGGCAGGAGAGAATTACCCCTTTGCAGAGGACTTCTAGCCTGAGCCCTGTTTTAGGGACTTTGGTTGGACTTGTCCCACGCAAGGCCCTTTGAATTTGTGTGCTGTCCCACCTCAGTTTCCCACCTCTCTGTGAGACAAGGATCATGGTAACTACCCAACCCCTTCTTCCATGTGGTGCAGGCTCCTGGTGGTGGCCAATATAACCGATTCTTTCTCCAAATGAAGCCTTTTCTTGCAAACTGTTTAGAAAAGAGATGTCCCATTGAAGAGCCCACTTCATACATCCCATATGGCCTTTTCCATAAGCACACCAGATGCCACATCTTCTCCAGCCTGGCACGGCCACCATGGTGGCTCTTCCACCGTCTCTACCTGGCCAGCCCTCAGGGACATCTGTGGTGTCAGTGGTGACCCCCCCATCCATGGTGACCCCTTTGCTCACCTCTAGGTCACTGCTGTCTTCTCCGACCACCCAGTTCTCCTTCTGCGAAGGGTTTTATTACTTTTTCTTGCCTGAAGTAGGGGGCTGTATTTAAATGAAACATATCCAAGGCAAACTCACAGAGAAGTCTCACCTTTCCCCGTGCCACATGATTGAATAGGGGGGCAAAGATGCAACCCCCTTATTAGAGTAATATAATTTTCCATCTCAGATGGGAACCAGGGATGTTTTAATGATTGGGCTCATTAGATGGACTTTCCACTTAAAGTGTCTGTCTGGCAATTAAGGCTGGGAAAAGCATGACTGATGACCACACCTTCTGTGACTTAATGGGGAGTCTGAAGGCTGATCTTATTATCACACTGATACAGTCTGTGATAAAAAAGAATTTGAGATACTCTCCGGAGATTTATTTGCCCATTAGGAAGCTGCCAGGAGAAGGTTAAGGGAACTCGTGAGGTCAAAGCTGAACAGAGAAAAGTACTAAACACTTGGGATCTGGGTGGGCAGAAACCAGAGGACACGGTTTCTGCTCTTTGCTCTACTGCTGACCTGTTACGTGGCCTTCACCAAGTCACTTTGTTTCTGGTTTCTTTCCGATGTGGCTGGTCATCACCTTGGGTGGGCACTGTGGTAGCCCTGCAGATGCTTGATGTAACATCACCGTGGCTTTGTCTTGGTGGCAGAAGTCCCTGCTGCCATCCGCTGCCGGAGAGTCACGTGGAAAAAAATTGCATTGAGTGGAAGAAAGCATCTACAGTGAGGAGGAAAACGATGGTGTTTAGGGCAGGGAGCTGAAAAAGAGTACGGCAGAATTTCCGTTCTCCTCCAAGAGCATCCTCATGGGTCCTCAGTGATTCCCTAACCTATTCTGTCCGCTTCAAAATGTGACCCGCTGTAATATTTTACTTAAGCCTGGTGTTTAATGGAGTGGAACTTATTGTAGAGCTCACTGTGCTGGCTTCAAACCTCCTGTTGGGTACCATTTTACTGACATTAGCTTGCCATAGCTTGTCAGTGATTTTAACTGTGCTGATGGGTTGAACGCCCCAGGATATGGGAGCCGGCTCTTTCAGCTTTGTACTTAGCTTTAGCTTCCTTAAGTACAGTTGGGAGAGATAATTCAGCCAAATACGTTTTAGTACCAAGTGAAGTTTTTGGTGACAAAAAGCCTATCATGCATGTGGGTCAGTTTTGTCAGATTAATAGAAGAATTGTGAAGAACGGAAGCGTTTCATTTTAGCATCTTCGAAGCAAAAGTCCTGACTTTCACAGGCAGCGTGATTTGTATGCCTCAACATTTCCCGTGTTTTTAATTAAACAGATGTCCAGAATTTAGGGAAAACATTTGTTTCAAGCCGAGCAAGTAATTTTTTAACATTTTTCAGTTCCACAAAGGAAAAGCCCTGCTTACTCCCACCCTCCCACTCCCACGAACCAGAAAAGCCTCCTCTCCTTTGCTCCCGGTCCTTTGCAAGGGGGTGGTGCCGACGCCGGCCCCATCCAGGTCCATTAGGAAAGCAAAGAGTCCCAGACTTCTCTCATCGCCTCTTGGTGCCAAATTGACTGTTGGGAGGCAAACCTGCCCCCCCCCCCATATATTACTTAGAATTGTGTGAAAACTAAATAATTGAACATGAAGGCATTGGCTTTATGTCTTTTAAGGAATCCTTTTGAAGTTGACTCTTTTGACCTTCGAGGCCCTGCATAATTTTTCCTTCTCCTCTCTCCTCCTCTTTGTTGTTCCTTGCACTCCTGTAATCTTCTCTCCTGCCTGCTTCCTTCATCTCCTCCCACCCCGCTCCGCGACTCCACTTATCTGTGCCCTGTGTTTGAAGCGCTCGGTGGCTCATGCAGCCAGCAGCCTCCTCTCCCCCCGCAAGCCTTCCTCCCAGCTCCTCTCTGCTAGGAGCCTCTCCTACCCACCCTGTTTTCTCCAGCTGGCTTTTTACCTGGGCTCTTTCCACCCCTTGAATTGCTTTTTTCCTCCCATCCATTGGGAAATGTTAAATTAGGGGACCTGCCTTAATCTTCTGGCTGGCCAAGTGCAATACGTCCACCCACAGCTTTCAGCAGGGGATGGGCTCTCTTCCCTCTCTCCGGACAGAAGTAGGACTCCTCCCTCCCGTGCTAATAGTATAATAGTATAATAACTGTGTGACCTTCCTGAGCTGAATCCGCATCATGTCCAACCCTACTGTCTTCTCTGTTGGCCTCAGGGTCTCCCCACGGCTGGTCGTTGGGGATGTATGTTCCTACATCGTCCAGCACACAGTGGGGTCCTAGCATCCCATCAGCAGGCTCTAGCGATGCTCAAAAGTCAGAGTTTGGAACAATTCAATAAAAGAGGTTTCAGCCAGTGAAAAAGATCATTTAGGTAGTGTATAAAAATTGCTGCAGAGCTTCAATTTTACCAATTCAGGGAATGCTTTTCTCTGTTTACCAGGAGTCGTAGCTTCGCTGGGGTGAATGGAAAGACTCAGCTGACTTATCATAGAATCCTAGAATGGTTTGGGTGGGAAGGGACCTTTAAAGGCCATCTAGTCCAACCCCCCTGCCATGAGCAGGGACATCTTCAACTACATCAGGTTGCTCAGAGCCCCGTCCAACCTGACTTTGAATGTTTCCAGGGATGGGGCATCTACCACCTCTCTGGGCAACCTGCTCCAGGGTTTCACCACCCTCATCGTAAAACATTTCCTCCTTCTTTCTGACTTCAATGGGACAAGCAGTCTTCTTTTTAAAGAGTAAATTTAGCTCTGAATAAAGGATGTGTGCACATGCACACGCATGTTTCATGGAGGAATTTAGGCATGAGAGTGCTGGAATTGGAGGGGAAGCAAAACTCTAGCCCAGCGTTTATCAGGGCAAGGTTTTCTTGCTTATTCCCCGGGAGGGAAGAATGTGGATTTGCTCCTTGTGCAGGTAAATATTCATAGTGATTTCATGAGGACTTGAATTCCTCCTGCAGCAAACATGTGAGCTGAGAAAGGGCAGCAGTGGTTGGTTTTACAAAGAACTGCTCTCCTTTCTTGCCAGGGTACAGAGTTCATTTTTCCACTGACACATCTCTGACAAACACCCAACGAGAGCGTGGCATGGAGAGCCAAGTGATTGTGTTGTCATGGCAAAGACTAGTGAAAGAAGAGCAAGATTTATATCGTGGCTGCTCAGAGGGTTGGAGAAAAATGGCCCAAAGCCAGAAGTCATGCAGGCATGGCTGATACGGTCTTCAGTTTTTGCCAAGTGTGGGCTGGTTGGTGGCTTATGTGAAATGGGCTGCCTAGTCTTGGTCCAAGTCTGGGTGGGCATGATTCCACATCACAGAAACCAGCCATACAGTTGACACTTTTGCTGACAGTCTTAGCAGAAAGATGAGTTGCTGAATTGGCCCTGAAGATGAAAAAAAAAAAAAAATCCAAGAATTTTGCAGCTAGAGAAGTGCTACCTTCTACCAGGGAAGCAAGAAGAGCAGATGACCCTAGAAAGCTCGGCACACACACACACATGACTATGATGACGTGTTTAATTTACCTAAAAGCAATGAGGGGAGGGCTTTAGGTTGCTCTCTGGACATGCGGCCTCAGGTGCAGGTCTCCTGCGTGCCTGTGGTTGTATTATTTCATTTCCTTTGTGCCTCGGTTCCCTATCTGCAAAACCAGAGCACGGAGTCAGAGAAGAATGGTTTTGGTGGCAGGGACCTTTGCAGGCTCGCGATTCAACTTCCCACTCTAGGTCAGGCTCATGCCTTTGTGTGGGTGAGAATATCTCCAAGGATACAAATCCCAACGTCTCTCTGGCTTCATGGTTCAAGGCTTGACCAGCCTTTTACTAAAAAATGTTTTTCTTACATCTGATTGATTGAAACTTCCTTTGCTGCAACTTCTGTCCATAGCCTCTTGTGCTCTGCGAAGAGTCTGACTCCATCTTCTCTGTAGTTATGCATTAGGTAGGTAGATGAAAAACTCGATTCCCCCCTTAACCCCTTCTTCTCTGGGCTGAACAAACCTCTGTTCTTACCTTGCGTGCTCCAGCTCCCTAACCATCTTGATGTACCTCCACAATGCCAATGTCTGTCTGGAGAGCCCAAATTGGACACAGAGCTCCAGCTGTGGTTTCACAAGTGACAAATAGAGGGGAAGGATCACTTCCCTTGACCTCTGGGCAGCAGTTTTGCTAATACAGCTCAGCGTGTGTCTGGCCATCTTCACTGCAAGGACATGCTGCTGACTCCTGGGCACCTCGCTGGCCACCAGGACCAGCAGGTCTTTTTCTACAAGGTGGCTTTCTAGCTGAACACAGGTGGTCCTTGCTTCCTACCGAGGTGGCGTGGATGGGAAGTGCCAGGGTCTTGGCAGAGCTCAAAGGGTGAGGAGCAGACTGTCCCTGGAGATGCAGGGTCTGGAGGATCAGGCTGGGTCTGAGCTTGGCCATGTTGTGTGTTGCTGGCTACAGCAAGACTTGGCTCAGCCTTCCTGTTTGAAAGCGTGAAGCCCGTTAACGACTGAGAGGTGAGATGGCTGTAGGAGCAGGAAAACGCTGTAGAAAGCCTGAGGATACACTGAAGCACTGTTTTTTTGGTCTCAGGATTGCTCTTGTTCAGAGGAGGTGCAGCTTGTGCAGCCGCTGCGGTTGCTGATGCGGTACCTGCCCTGTGAATATAAAAGGAAGATTTCTGTCTCCACCACTGCCCATCCATCACCTTTCAGAAGCCTAGAAGCAAAAGGAAGAATAAAAGGAATAACAAGAAAATAAAGAAACATTGCAACCAGAAAGCTATCCTCTGTGTTTCACAATTCTATAAATTATGCCTTTCCTTTCCTCTTTAATTGCCAGGCATATAAAATACGCGTGCAGCAGAATCATATTCTTTCCATTAAAGTTTCAGAAGAGAAATACAGGTCCCATCTGCCTGTTTAGCAAAGCAGGGCAGTGCACGACCATTTCTTTTTTTTTCTCAAAATCTGCTTTATGGCAGGAGTTTTCTCTTTTAGGACTGGCCATTCATTCCATTTTCTCATTCCAGCATGCATTTTCACGAGCAGCCTCCCCTTTATTCTCACACAGGGCTTTCTCCAATGCCTTCAAACTCAAATGCACCTAAAGAGCAGAGGTGCAGCCCGCCCGTGATGATGGTCAAAGAGAGTTGAAGGTCATTTAGGACTTCAGCAGGGTTGCTAGAGGTTTATTTCTGCTCTGTGGAGAGGACAAACACTGTCTGAACAGCAAGAGTTGGCAATAATGAGAAATTAATAAACTGGATTGTGGAGGCACCCACGTGCTTCACTGCCATCCATCCCTGCTTGCCTCCAAGGATATTTGTATTTATTTGCTGTTGATCTGGATTTGGGGTGGGTATGAGATTTTAGGGATGGGTTGTCTGCATGGTGTGGGAGTGAGTGTGGCATCATCCCCTCCCATACAGCAACGGTCCCCACGACTCACCCGTGCAAAGGGCATGGAGAGGAGGATGCATCTGCGTGTGTAGTCCCTCGGTGTGTAGGGTTGGATGGCGGGATGGGTGTGCATACATCCAGGGGCACCTGCGCCGTCTCTGACTGTGCATGTGAATGGGGAAGGCTTACACGTTTTGGAAAGCAGTGATGAAGGAGAGTGCACGACAGCCTCCACTTCTAATTCAACCCACCAGGTCTTCAGAGAACCATAGAATCACAGAATGGTTTGGGTTGGAAGGGACCTTTAAAGCTCATCTAGTCCAACCCCCCTGCAATGAGCAGGGACATCTTCAACTAGATCAGGTTGCTCAGAGCCCCGTCCAACCTGACCTTGGGTGTTTCCAGGGATGGGGCATCTACCGCCTCTCTGGGCAACCTGTGCCAGTGTGTCACCACCCTCGGCGTAAACAATTTCTTTCTTCTATCTAGTCTGAATCTGCCCTCTCTTAGTTTAAAACCATTACCCCTTGTCCTATCGCTACAGGCCCTACTAAAAAGTCTGTCCCCAGCTTTCCTACAGTCCCCCTTTAAGTACTGAAAGGCGGCAATAAGGTCTCCCCGGAGCCTTCTCTTCTCCAGGCTGAACAACGCCAACTCTCTCAGCCTGTCCTCATAGGAGAGGGGTTCCAGCCCTCGGATCATTTTTGTGGTCTTCTCGATACCTGTTCTGTAGCTTATCATGGGTTACATGAGGCACGTGCAAAATGGCTTGAATGATTATTTATAGTGCTGCGCCCTTAAAAATCCCTCTGTCTGGCAGAAGGACATGTCCCTCTTTTTTACCATAAAGCCTCATTCTTATGCAGGGGCATTCAGAGCAGAGTGAATTCAGAGGACCAGGGCTATGTGGCTGCTTTTTCTGTGCCTGGAGATTTACACCCACACTCATGCTGCCGTTAAAGTTGCCCTGCTCCAAGTATAAATCAGACGGTGCTCTATAAGATGCCTTATACATTTCCAAGAAGTCATGCGTGATGGTAAAAAGCATCCACTGCAAAATGATGCTGGGGGAATACAGCCACAGGGGGACTTCTATTCCCCTTTCCTGATGGGTTCACCATAGAAGAGGCTTTTTTTTTTTTTTTTTACCACCTTGGGTAAGAAGCTGTTTGGTTTGATAGAGGTTCAAATTTTATTTTTAAGCAAAATATGAGAAATGCAGGAGAGGAAACCACACTCTGTTCCTTAAAATAAATGGAAGAAAAGACAGGGCTAGAAAAATATTCTCTGATGCATGCACTTCGTGAGCATGTACCTTGGCATATGCAGCATCAAGGAGCTCTGGATGTTTAACTGGATCGTATCTTTTCCTCTATAAGGTGCTTTTTATAAGGCCTGGTCAAGCTCTTGGGCTTACGAAGCCCTATAGCCCATCTCTGAGTATAAAATGCCAGCAGCTCACATTGAGCTCTGACTCTGCAATACCATTTGGAAGAGGGAGTGGAAACCAAACCTAGCTCCTGACCTACCTAAGCAAGCCTGTCTCCAAGGCCCTGACTCAAGGAACGGGAAAGGGGAAAGGTGTGGGCATTTTGGCCATCCGTCTCTCCTTAAAACCCCTCCTGTTGCTCCTAGGCCGCCATCCCTCCTGGCTTTTACTGCTCCATGCTTTGCACCCCCTATGCAAGCGCCCGATTCGGTGCTCAGCCTTCAACAGCCGTGGAGGGAGAGTTCGAATCCCCACTTTCACCATCCACAGAGGCTGGAGCCACCAGCATCCACCTGGGCAAGTGGAGCAGCCCTGCTCGTAGCCTCCCGCACCCACATCTGCGCTCCGCTCACACACACGCCCACAGCACCATTACCTTATAATTAGATCTCTTTTTTCCCCAACTGGAAGGATTCTGCTATAAACAAGGGTTTTCTCTAACCATAATTGCGCTTGGCGGAGGGCAAAGAGCTGCAATAACTCAAAGCTTTGTTCTGTGTGCAGGGAGCGAGTCCCTCTGCCTATCCTCAGGTATGCCAACAATGCGAGCGTAACTCCCCTCGACCTGACATGAATCTCAGGGCAGGGTTGGCAAATAGAGGCAGTGGTCAAAATGGAGCTTAAGTGCATTTATAAATATTTTGAAGTACCGACTTAGAAAAGGAAAGTCCCCGGCGTGCTGCGGTGCTGGTGTTTCATTGAGCGCTGGTGTGCGGCTTTGAAGTGCGGCATTGGCAAGCTGCTGGGTTCCTGCCCATTCCTAGGAAGGACTGAATGGATATATATATGTATATAAAAAACCACACAAAATGCAAGACACAGCGTTTAGGCTCCTTTTTGGTGACTGTCTTCATGGACAAACGGGGAGAAGAAATTAAGATGCTGCAAGGGGTATTTTGCTAATGTGATGCCTATATGGCGCAACATAATGTGGATTAGAAATGGCAGAGATGGGAGGTGAGGTGGGTGGACGGAGAGGTAGATGTTTCCAAATATCTGCTTTTATTGTGGCCCCTTAACTAATGAATTTTCCTCTACTAGATAGAATTCACGTAATACGTTTAACCAGAGACTGACGTATCTGTGCTGTGAAAGGAGATGCAAATCACAGGCAGTGAAACGATGGGGAAAGTGGGGTAAAATGCTGATGTTTTCCCACCCAGGACAAAAAGTATGTCTGCTGGTGCTCTTCAGGGCATTTCCCAAACACACACACACACACACACAGAGCATCCTCCAGTCCTTTGCTCAGGAGGTGGATCAAACCTGCACCCTGGTGAGAGCACGCAGAAGCAGCCACGTGCTCCCCATGCGTGTGCGATGCCCTTCTCCAACACACAGATACTTGGGGTTGCCGTTGTGTTGACGTCTGCATTTCTTTTTTTTGTGTAAGATAGCAAGAGCAAAGCAGCTGCTCCATAAGATACTCTCTGTCTAGGAGCTGAGAGCCAAAACCTCCGTAGGTATGGATGTGTCACGCTGCACTGCAAGGTTGAGCTGTAACATCCCATAGGTTTGCCTGGAAGTTGTAGCACTTTAACTAGACTGGCTTAGTTATACTGTTTCCCCCTAAGCAGATGCGATCAGAGCTGTACAGATGTTGCCTTACGCATCCAGCTGTGCCAATGGGAGAGGATGCCTCTCTCCTGGAGGTTCCTGCCTCTATCACTGTGCTGCTGGAACCGTTCTCCAGGAGCGCCAGCCAAGTTCCCTTCACCCAGCTGCCCATAGCTGTTGGAAGAAACCTGGTTGCTGCTTTTTCCCCAGCAGAAATTGGGATTTTCATAAGACCAACCTCAAAGGCAGAGCTGTGAGGAGTAGTTACCTCTGGCCTGATAGCGGATGAGAAGCTGGGGGTCCTTTCTGATGCCTCTAGGACATCTTGGGCCAGGAGAGAGCATCTGTCCTCCGTCTTCAAGTGCTGTATAGGGGCACATGTAGTCCTTTGTGTGAAAGGGAATCAGCCACAGTGATATAAGATGCTGTTGTAATGGTATAGCTGTCCCTGTTCTAGCTCTTGTGCCCATGCAGCTCTTCCTGTAAGTCACGAACTAGCTGCAGATCCCATGCCAACATCTTCGTGGTGGCACCAGCACAGAAGCTCAATGCAACGGACGGTGCAGTTCGGATCCATCTGCAAGACTGTCCTGCAGACCACTGTAACATCCTCGTCCTCTTCGCACTGGTGCAAATCCAGAATAGTTAAATCCCTGGAGTCAATCCGTAGTTAGACCAGGATAAATAAGAATACGCTTTATCCAGCAAAGGCCGAAAAAAGCATAAAATCCATCTGTTCAGCTCCAGCAAGGCCAAGTTCTGGCTGTAGCCAGCGCCCTGTAATTCAAAGACTCCTCTGGACATCCCCTTTGAGTCCTGACATGTGAGCAGCTTCCCTTGAAAATGTTTCCTTGTAAAGCCTTTGTGAACTTGTGCATGCATTGATGTTATGGGTATCGCACATGTAATTTCATCTGACATTGTAATGACAGCATGGGGAGTTCAAAATGTAACAGTAAATATAGTTGTTAGGGAAAAAAAAAAAATCCCAGCCCATCATCCTGAATGCCTCTTCACGTCATGGGAGAGATGCAGACAGACTCCAAACACCATCAGCATTTCTGGGTTCCAGTTGGAAACTGCCTGGAGTTCAGGATAGGCCAAAACAAACAGGCGAGACTGTCTCTCTTTACATGGCAGGGCTGCATTTTCTCCTCCTTTTCCCTGTTATTTTTCTTTTTGAATGGTCACCCCTCTAAAATCCCTAACAGGGGAGAGGCTGGGTTTTTTTCCCTGCTTGCTTGGGCTGTTTTTGTAGCCGATGGCATGATGCACCCCTGATCCTGCACTCACACCCGGCCAAGAGCTGAATCCTGACTCGAGCCCCGGTTATTTTTGAATGCTGTCGGTTTGCAATGCTGTATTGAAGGGTCATTTGCCAATTCCATTATAAGCCTCATTTACAACTCAGCTGTTTTAAATCGAATCAGACTGTGAGTTGGCGTGCGCGCGTAGTCAGCTGGGACCTAGGACTTGCCTTGCTTGGGGGCCTGATCCTGCAAACTCCCTCCTTGCTTGCAGAAGCATCAGTTGAAAAATTAATACTATTGATTGTAATTCTTTTTTTTTCCATGCGTTTGAGCTGAAACATCTAAGCGGTAGATATTTTTCTTTTCCTTCTTCCAGGTTATATCTTGGGGAGAGTTCAGATGGGTTTTTTTCTGTTGATCCTCACCAGCTTTGACTATATTTACCAAGCTGGGCATGGGTGGGCCCCACCGGATCGCACAGATTGCTCAGGCGGGTGAGGCTTTGCAGGATCAGGGCTGAGCCGACGACTCAGCTGCTGTTTAGCTTTCTAACAGGTTGGCAGAGAAACCAGGGGCTTCGTGCACAGAAGGAGTTGAGATACAAATGAGGTCTGAATCTGACCCCTGATCTTCAGTTAAATTGCTCTGTAACCTTGAGAGCTGGATTAAATCGTCCCCTGAAGATAGGGAGTTGCCTCTGGATATTCGGTGCTTGGGCCGCGCCGTAAGGTTATGCTCATATATTACCTGCGGTCTTCAGAGAGCTCATTAGTTGGTTGGTTTACATACAACAAGTCTGGATGAAAGTCTCATCCCCCGTTCCCTGAGTGTCCTCTGCTGAAGCCCGGCAGTATTTCCTCCAGAAACAACCAGCTGAAGGGTTAGAGACGTGATGCACCTTGCTGGGGCTTCAGCGTGGTGGGGACGTGCGATTCAGAGAAGTGTTGGCTTGCAGAAAAATGATCATAGAATCACAGAATGGTTTGGATGGGAAGGGACCTTTAAAGGTCATCTAGTCCAACCCCCCTGCCATGAGCAGGGACATCTTCAACTAGATCAGGTTGCTCAGAGCCCCGTCCAACCTGACCTTGAGTGTTTCCAGGGATGGGGCATCCATGATGCCCCTCCTCAGACCAGTGAAGGATGGCGAGATGCAACATTCAGCCCTCTGCAATGGAGCTGGGGCTGTACGTGACTCTGAGGAGACGCTCATATGGGTAAAAACTGGGTGGACTGGGTCCCCTTTCTGAAGGCAGGGACTTGAATTTTCATCTTGTGTTGGGGTTGACTGCGGCAGTACAGTCCAAGCCCAGGGCTAGACTTCTGCCCACGGTACAGATGATGGGGTGGTGGTGCTGGAGGGGCCGTCTTTGCAGGCTGGATCACCGGCACAGGGCAAGATGCTCTGCAGAGGCACCTTCCATGAACACGTCTCTCCAAAAGCCACTTTATGTCCACGTGGGAGCTATTCTGGCCTGGGCCGTAGCAGGGGAGCTCATGTGCTTAGAGCTCCAGGATTTAAATGGCAATTAAAAATGAATGAGGTTGCAAAGGCTCTCACGAGACCCAAGCAGGAAAATAATATTTTGGGTTATGCCGGAGGGAAGTAGACCAATCTCAGGTACCGCTCTCGCAAATACTCATGGGACTGTGAGCCTAACGAACGCCGACACGGTGTAAGCGGCAGAGGGCATGGTGGGAGGCAAAAGGTGAGGCCGAGCTCACGTTATGGGGCTTGACCCAAAGCAAGCTGGGTTGTAGAGATGTGCTAGCTCCTGAGGTTGTCCTTGTGAGAGGTAGGACGAGGCTCCTGCCACCGCCTTGGTGCAAGGCTGCAGATGCCTTGGCCACGTGGTGGGTCCGGCAGTGGGCACGTCTTGGCCATCGCATGGGGATGGGGGCTCCTCCCGGAGGGATGATGCTGGGAGACGCGATGGCGACCAGCAATAAACTCCCCCAAACAGGGATGCACATGACTGGAGATGCCCAGCGATGCTGCGGGGGAGCCCGGGGAGGGTCCGGAAGAGCAGCCCTGCCTGGGCAGGGGGTGGAGTGCGGCCGCTGCCAATGCCACCGCCGCCGAGCTGAGCCTCCCACCCCACTGCTTCTGGAACCTGCCTGTACCTGCTCCCAAGCTGATATTAAGCCTGCTCAAACACTGCACCGCCTTCTCCTCACATTGTTTTCTGTACCCCACACCCAGCACCAAAATAGCGATAACCCCCCCTCTTCCCCACCCTCCCGCGGTGACTCAGGCTGGCGAGCAGGCACACATCTGCTTCTGATTTAACGTGCTAGCGCTCTGACCCTTTTATTTTTACTCCCAAAGTCCTCCCTTCGGTGGCTTTCTCTCTGGGGGCGAGGAGAGAGAAGAGGAGGGGGAGCTGGATCCCCATCCTTTGCCCCCTGCTTTTTTGAAGCACCCAAAAATGTATTTTATTTTAGTTTGGAGCTGTGTCTTCACGCAAGCTGGTGACAGCCTTACCCGGATCCGCGTCCAAGTCCCTCGCAATCCTGTCCACTCTGGAGGGATGCCAGCCAAACCAGTTTTCCATGGTTAAGCTGGGCACATTTTTCCGCCGTGGTTTTTTTTTTTTTTTTTTTTTTTGTCAGGAAGCAAACCCACCCAGTGTGTGCGCGCCGTTCAATAGGAGCCTTTTTTTAATTTCTTTTCCTTTTTCTGGCTCTGGAGAAAAGCAGAACGAGAGGGAGCAAAGGGGCCTGCCTGTTCTCCCAGGAGAGCTCAGAATGGGAGGAAATAACTTTTTTTGCTATTTTTAAGGCTGTGCTGGAAGGAGGTACCCGCCACCAATGGGGTCATGGGGTTGTAATGTTGTGCACCTGTAGGGATGTATCCTCTCTCTATATATATATCCTATATAGCCCCCTATATCAGTGGCTGGGCAGCTTGCACAAGGGGGAAGATGGTGTTGGAGGAGAGCGGCTGCAAACACATGGACAGAAATGCCACCAACAATATCATGTACCCCGTGGACCCTCATCCAGGTCATGTCAGAGATGCTGGAGGGACCAGCAACCTGACGTTCAGCCAGGCCAGCTCCGGTGTGGGCACATCTCTGGTGGGGATTTTCCTCTCGCTCTCTTTTTTTCCTCTTTTTGTTTTTTTTTTCTTTTTTTTGCAGAACATGGCGTGGGAGGGGGCACGCGTCACTTGAAGTGTGAGTGAGTTTCCATGAGAGTGGGGTGGTTGCACAGGGTGACTGGAAACTCTTCTGTTTCGCTTGACATATTCCCCCTCCCACGGGATTTCTATGCACACACAAACACACACGTATAATGTGTATGTATGTGTGTGCATACAGATACGTAGGGAGGGGAGATATTTAGCCAGGATCATTTGCTGTACCAGTGACACCGCATTTAAAAGTCCCTAAACACTGGAGCGTGGCTAGGAGAGCATCAAGGCTAACGCAGAGTCGTGTAGAGAGAGACCTCTGAGGGTTTCCAAGAGAAAGCCCCATAACTAACTGGATATTGAGCACCTCCAGCCTTGCAGAAACCACAACAGAGAGGAGCAGAAGGGACCTGATGCCCAGAGCACCATCCCCTCGAGCTCCAGACCTGCAAGGAGCTGCTCGGGTGGGTCAGATGTGACCATCCTATAAAGCCCCCTCCCGCGCTACCTGCCTAGACGCTGTGGTTAATTAATTTGCCCCTGCTTTGTGCGTAGATGAAGCCCTCAAAACACCATCTGGAGCAAGGCTGTGCCTTCGATGTAGCTCCACTAATTGTTTCTGTTTATTTGACCGTTCATCACTGGGATCCCCCTTTGCCAAAACCTGCTCAGCACATCAGATGGGACTTGCCATGCGGCATGCAGACTTAATCAAGCTGCCACCCAGAAGTGACCCAGAGCTCCTGATTTTGGAGATTTATATAAACTCTGAAACTGGGAAGCATGCTGGGTAATTTAAAGAAGCCAGAAAGAAGAAACCAAAGTGAAAACGTGGCCCTTCAGTTACAGGAGGCATTGAACTCTACTCTGGCCCTGCCAGAGCTCCTCTTTGCATTTATCTGGGGTCCAAGAACTGGTTTCAGGGACACAGGAGAGCCATGGGTCTTGGTCCTGGTGGTGTGATGGCATCTTCCTAGCATTAGTCCTGCAGCGTGCAGAGCTGCTGGGTGGCAGGTCCCTGCGGGCTCGCCCAGAGGCAAGGTGTTGATCCACCAAACTTCAAACCAGAGTCTGGGAGCTCGTTATAAAATGATGTTCAGGTCAGGTCAGGGTGGGAGGCCTTGGGGTAGAATTAAGGGGATGCTGGGGCTTTTCGGATACCTGGTGCCTGCCATGATGAGTGACAAGGGAGAGAGGAGAGGAGCTCGACCTGCTCATCATCACGTGCCAATGGAGGGACCAACTTGAGGAACAAGCCCATAGAGGAGCTGAGGCCGGGAAAAATGGCCTTAACTCAAATACCTCATGGGCTGGGGTTGGGTCCTGGTGGTCATGGAGCAGCGGCAAATTCCCATTACAACCGGTAGCACCCAACCGTTCAGCTCACTGGGGGAGGATTTAATTCATGATTTGCAATTTTGCCAGATTGTATCTGTACACAAACAAGTTGTTGAAGTGCAGGGTGCCCGGTGTAGGCTCTCGGTAGCTGGAGCTAACCTGCAGGGATAGATTTGCTGAGAGATGCATAATATTTGCTGCAATGTATAACTAGCCTTTAAATATTCCTGAGGATGGATTCACAAAGGGCACAGGAGGTGCTTGTGCCTCCACACCTCGGCAAGCAAATGAGTGCCACCTGTAATCACTATTTATCTTCTTAAGCAAATAGCCCTCGTGGTACTTCCCAAGTGGTATCATACCAGAGAAGTACAGCAGATCTCCAGTACTGATGTGCTCCCGGTCTGCTTGGCTGGCTAAACTTCTGCATGAATTTTGGAAACTGGGAAGAGTGGCTGTCACTAAAATGAAGCCGGGGTTAAATATGTCATTGTCGGGATCATTGGACACTCTGGAGGTGGCTCTCCGACAGCTTTTATTTTGGTTTCACTAATGGGACTTCAGGTGAAGATGGCTTTCTGATGGCCTGCTTATAGGAAACTAATAGTTCCAGCCCAGAAAAGTCAGTTTTATATAGTATATGTATGGTTCACACAGGCACAACTTGCCAGCCAGATGTTGATAAGGATGAATCCTTGTATGCCCAAGGATTTTGTTCGGAGATTAGTATTAATATTGAAAAGTCCAGTAGGTAATGGAGAAATACCAGGCTGAAGGTCACCCGTGCGATCTCAATCCCTGAAGCGTAACCGGTTTAATTACATGATCAAACCACGCTCGACTTCCGGGGCTCTTCCTTCAGCTCGGAGCTGTCTCACGCAGCCTTGACTCTGTGGGGGCTGGCCAAAAAGGGTTGGGCTGTCCCCCCCGGGCTTCTTGGCCATCTCTCTCCTCCCAGCATCAGTGGGAGGTCTCCATCTGTGTCAACGTCACTGGGGCTCTGACTGGCCGCTGTAGGCAGCCTTGGCACCGGCATCCTATGGAGCATCTTCTTAAATTGTACTGACCTGCTCCGTTCGTGGAGCTGCTCCTTTGCCAGCAGCCACGTGGGTGATGCCACCTCTGCAGCCACCTATGCAGCTTTCTCCCCGTCCTTGCTGCAAGCGAGCATCTTCCATGGCCAATGTGACCCCCTTTGCATCCTTCCTCGCCAAGGCATCTCTGCCCTTGCCTACTTTATCCAGATGTAAGCAAAATCCATTATTTTTTTGAGGAGGGACCCTGAGTTTTGGGTGGATGAGCTTATTACATACCACTTAAAAACCAAACACCCCCACTTTTCCCGGCTCAACCCTGTACTCCCCAAGCAAGACTGGTCCCAAGGGGAAGGCTGGTCTCCGTTATTAGAGGCTGGAGCGGGTGCCCAGCCCAGCAGTAAACCCTGGTGCTATTGCTAGCGAGCCGGTTCCCTCCCACAGCATCATCTTTGGGTCTGCAAAGTGGCTCATCTCCTCTAAAAACCCGATGATTTCCTTGCGAGGGAGGCAGTGGTTGGTGTCACCGCGTTTTCCTCATCGTTTGAGGCATCTCGCAGGGAAGTGATTGAAAGGCGAGAAGCACTCTCTGCCCCACCTTCCCGCCGGAGGGGAGAAACGCTAGGTACTAGGGTGGGTGGTTTAATAACATGTTCTTCTGGAGACAAGATGTTCAGAGGGAAGGTGTGCTTAAGGAAATATTTGCCTTTTTTGGGGTTTACACCTTTCTTTTGTTGCTTTTTTTTCATAAAAGAAAAAAAAAAAACCAACCACCTCTCTGCCTGCCTTTCAAATAGGCTTTTAGGGATCCCAGCGCCTTCTTGGTAGGAAAGAAGATGCATCTTCGAAATCGGAGTCAAGTGCTTGGCCAAGGCAACGGTGTTGTTCCCGTGGTGCCGGCTTCGAGTGGGATGTCAGTGTGGGTGGCTCCGCTCACGGACACTTGCACAAGGGACTTGCTAAAGGTCATGGAGCAACAGGCGGATGCGGGAACAGAGCCCCAGCATCCCTATACCCCCAAAATAACAACACAGCTAAGGAGCAGAAGCTATCAATCACTGGTCAGCGTATCCCATAGAAAGCAGCCGTAATATTTTGATAGATTAGTGTAATCTCACATGCACATCTTAATTGCCTCATTATGATGAGGCACAAATAAACCTGGGAAAAAACCAAACCCCACATATATTTGTGGGCTGATGGATGTAGCAGGCAGGTCTACGTACACAGGACCACGGGTAGATGCAGAGGGAGAGCAGCCAGCCCACCCTGGGTGCTGCCTCTGCTCCCGCAGCCTGCAGTGGGGATTGGGAAAGAGGAGCAGGTAGCAAAGCAGCAGAGCCAAAGCGTCTGTCCCTCAGGGTGCCGAGTGCCCTGGGCAGGGGAGGGAAGGAGTTGGTGGTAGGAAGTAAATTGGGATGGGGAAAGCTGTTGAGACCTCCTGCTGATTCAACAGTGGCCTTTCAATACTTAAAGGGGGCTTAGAAGGAAGATGGGGACAAACATTTTAGCAGGGCCTTTAGCGATAGGACAAGGGGTAATGGTTTTAAACTGAAAGGGGGTAGATAGAAGGAAGAAATGTTTTACGATGAGGGTGTTGAAACACTGGCACAGGTTGCCCAGAGAGGCGGTAGATGCCCCATCCCTGGAAACATTCAAGGTCAGGTTGGACGGGGCTCTGAGCAACCTGATGTAGTTGAAGATGTCCCTGCTCATGGCAGGGGGGTTGGACCAGATGAGCTTTAAAGGTCCCTTCCCACCCAAACCATTCCGTGACTCTATGACTCCCTCTCCTGCCACGGGCAGCAGGCTGGGGTGACCAGGGATACTCAGTGCCCTGAATCCAGGTCCAGCCACCTCTGGGATGCTTTGCTGGATGGCCTCGTGCTCCAGATGTAGAGCTCGAATCCTTCCTGGGGTTTTGTGCTGGCAGGGACCGAGCATGAGGGATGCTGTGTCGGGTTGGCAGGACCTGGCTGTGGGGGGATGCTCAACCCCAAGCCTTTTCCTGAGCTTGCACCCCAAATCCCGCTCCGTGCACAGGCTGGGTGAAGGGAAGAATTGGAGACACCATTTTTTTGCCTGAAAAAATGTCATTTTGACACCAGTAGCAGACAGAGATCAGCCAGAGCCTCAGGCTCCTTCCTCTGTCGCACTGAATGCAGAATGAGCACGACATGGGGGGGCAGCTGCTTTGCGCTCCCCGGCTTTCCCCGGGGCACTGCCATATCTCCGGGGTGGCACTCCTGGGGAGAGCCCAGCGCTTTGCACACCAAAAAGAAATGTGGTCAGGAGCCAGCTCCTTCCCCTGTGGAAAATCATAGCAAAGAGAAGGCCAAGCAATGCACATTTTAAGACGAAATGCTCTGAGAATCTCTATACAAATATGAAAATGTAAATATATTAATATATAAATATATAAAATGTACAAATATTAAAATCTACAAATATACAAATATTAAAATGCTGCATGTTATAGTAATGATGCTACATGCCAGCATACAATTAAAGGCCAAAATTGCCATCTCCCAGCTAAGACTCAGGTTGTGAAGCGTTGTCCCCACGGATGGAGCGGATGGGAAGGGGACATCCCCAGCCCTGCTGTAGCCCCGAACCAGGAGCCACGTGTTGCGCAAGCCGGGGCTCTTCCTGGCAGCCTTTATCTCTTCCAAGGGCCCGGCTTCGCAGGGCGTTGTCACCGGAGATGAGGAAGGAGATGGGAGAGGGAAGTGCTGATGAGGAGCCTTCACAGGTCACAGGTCTCCTGCTCCGCCTGGCTTTGAGCAATACTCAGACCCAGGGGCAGGATCCTGTCCCACCTCGGGGCTGGCACATCTTTCGCAGGGCTCCTCCGAGCTGTGGCAGTCCTCCACTTCCACTCATACAAATGAATATAGGCAATATGAGTTTACTTTATCTATTTTCTAGAGATATATCTCTATAATCTATTGAGTATACCTCTATTTTTTTACTTATCACAATGCTAAATGAGCTTTTCGCCTCTCTGATATTTCAGTTTTACGTTGTTGATTTTCAGAGGCTGTATGATACAAAAGAGGCTTGAAGTTAAAAGGAGATGTGAGAATAAAGCAACCAAAAAATAAAAATAAAAAATAGAAGGGGCTTTTGAGCAGCAGAGTGCCCTGGACGAGCTTTGGGTCACCCAGGGAGCGTGCATCGCAGGCGGTTTATAATATTGCTGTGGCCCCTGGCTTGTATCTGGGTTGTATCACCCACGTTCAGGCAGGCAGTGAGGTTAGACCTCGGCATCACAGCTGAGACTCCTGCCTGCGTCTGCCTACATCTGCCTGCATACCTCCATCGCGCTGGTGTGGCGGTCGCTGCCCAGAGCTGGTGAAGCACCATCCTTCCCAAAAACGGAAGGATTTTCACCCAGAAAGGGGATAAAGCTTCCCCCAATCCCCCTTTTCTCCTGTTGCAGCTTCAGATGCCTAAATAGGCTGGCAGAGCTCGCCACGTGCCCGTGGGCAGCGTGGGGGGAAGTGGTCCTGTATCCGAATAGCATCTCCCAGGATCATTCTTTTATAAATGGGGCTTTTCATGGCAAGAAAGTAATGAATGAGTTTTAAGCATGCCCATACATGCAATGTTTCAAGACGTCATCTGCAGAATGCATTTATTTTAGGTGCCCTCCACCCTTTCCCCCCCCCACCCCGGTTTATTTTAACAATGCTGTAATTTTCTATTATAAAGTGGGATTTTTCTGTTTAACTCCATGTAGTCCATTCAGCATTTGCATGTGTGTGTGCATGCACTGGTGACATTTGTCACCATCAGATGCTATTTTTAGGCCTGTTATTCTTGAGGAGCCCACCCTTGGCTTGGGGAGGGGAAGGGGGGAGCACAGGAGGAGGGAGAGGAGGGAGAGGGAGGAAGGAAAACCTCAGCCTCAGCACACTTCCAGCCTGTGGCCATCAACCTCCCCGGGGGCATGGGAACCATAAGGTCATTTCTCAGGCTCGCGGAGCTCCAGAGCTGTCAAACCACCCTGTGAGTTTAAAATNCCCCCCCCCCCCCCCCCCATTTAAATGACATGAATCACCTTCAATTTTGCCAGCATCCTGTAAAGTTAGTGGCTTGCCTAAGTGCTTCGGTTAACAGAACCGCACCTCGAGAGGACCAGGAGGGGAAAAGAAAGGAAGAGTCCATTCCCACCGAAGGGAGCTGTACATCATTTTAGTTTATAATCATATGCCCCCTGATATTCTAATTCCGTTTTTTCTTGCTTTCTTGTTGCCGAGTGAATAATCCACAAATTAGGGAGGAGGGAGTTTAGTGTCCGGAAAAAAACTCTATAAAAACAGTTGTCAGGGTAGTCTAATATTCTGCTTTTCTGATCTTTTGCACTTAGGGTGATCTGGCAATAAAAGATCAAAATAGATTCGTAGGAAAGACACGTTCCTTCACATAAGGAGCAACTTTAACACTAACGCTCCTTCCAAACAAAAATAAGCGAGTAGAAGATAAATACAGCAATAGAAGTTTAATTGCTCATGCTTGTTATTAAGGATACAAAGCCCTAAAAAGGAAGTTGTCTCTTCCTCCCCGGCTCAGGGGTTATTTGTTATCTTACACTCCACTTGAAGAACACATTGGATTTACTTTCATTTATCGGTGATTTTCAAGGAAGATTTGATACAGAGCCAGTCGGGCTGGTAGAGGAGCGCAGCTAGTTAACATGGTTAAGCACAGCACACTGTAATGAATCAATTTGTTTCAGACAACAGACATAATTAGCGTGGAGCTAATGGGCACACCAGGGGATGAGGGACTGGAGCATCGTCCCTCGGCCGAAGATGTCAGTGGCTGGAGCTGAGGGGGGGCTTGGAAGGGTGTAATTCCCGGTTCCTCTCCCCATCTCCGGGCATGGGGAGGTGGGTGGAGAGGGCTTCCCATGGTGGGGGCTGCCCTCCAGCCCCCCGCGAGGCTTCACTAGCTCAGGGGCAGCCTGTCCCCCATCCTGGCGCAGGTCCCACCAGGCTGGTGGTCCGTAACCCTTCCCCGGGTTGTGCTCCGTCTAGGTTGCAACCGTCTTCCCAAGGCCTTCAGTCGCTGGCTCCCACACAGCGAGTGTTCGGCAGCACTGGTTAGGTGTGGGGGAGATATCTGCAAGGTCTCGGCTGAAGATTGACCTGCAGAGGGAGGAGAAGGGAGACAGCATTCCTCTTCCCACGGGAATGTTTGCTGCAGAGTCTGATCCCCTCTGCAGCTCCCCAGCCTCCCCCAAGGGTCACTGGCTTGCCAACCAAGGTGAAACAAGGATTTCCCTGGACTACTTCCATCAGACCAGGCTCTTTCCATCCCCGAGGGCTGGAGGCAAGTGGTAGGGTGGGAGCCAGCCCCACAGCATGAGGTAGACCACGTCCCCCCAGCTGGTGGGAACGAGGTTTGGAGTCAGCACAGCTAGAAGCTGACCAGGGAAGGACACCCAGGACATGGTGATGGATCCCAGGAGAGATGTGGAGGGGGCACCGGGTGGGATTGGGAACCTGCCTGATGGTCTCAGCCTTGCGAAAGGGGCCGGAGCAGGGCTGCAGTTTTACTTACGTGTACCCTGGGCTCTCTCGGACATCAACCGCTCAGCTGTGAACTGAGTGTCTACCTGCAGCAGGACCATGAGCCGGGGCTCGTAGAGGTGACACTGCGTGAACACATGCGCTGTGTCCTGGGGGTTAGTGTATTCAAAGTTCTTCTGGCTGTTTGATGCATTCTGTGTGATGGGATTAATGTATTCGTCGCCTGCTGGAGGAAGTCGCTCTCCTTTCCTGGGATTTCGCATGTGGAAGGGCTGCTGGAGCCATGTGAAAGAGGAAACATCTTACAGATAAAAAAATGGCAAAAAAAATCAGGTTTTCCTTTTGGGTGTGGGCTTTTTGCTTCCGAATTTCCCTTTGAAGCTGGAGCTGCTGTAGCAGGGGAAGGTGTCTGCCAGATGCACAGGGCATTTGATACCATGCTAACAAGTCCAAACAGGACTGGGAACGGAGCAAGCTCAGCTCACGGGTGAAGACAGCAGACAGCCATCTGCCTCTGGCCAGGCCCTTGCTCCCTGGTTGTCTTTCTCTGAGCGTTTAGGTACACTGTGACACACAACTAACTCCTCGCTTGCCTCCCCCATTCCCAGATCCGTCGGGAAGACATACCTATGCAGGTTGTCCACATGCTGAGGTGACACGGGATAGCTTCCAGGCATGAAGCATAGAATCATAGAACCATTAAGGTTGGAAAAGACCTCTAAGATCACCAAGTCCAACCATCAACTAACACCACCATGACTCCTAAACCAGGCCCTGGAGTGCCACGTCTACACCTTTTTTGAACGCCTCCAGGGCTGACGACTCCACCACCTCTCTGGGGAGCCTGTTCCAATGCCTAACCACTCTTTCGGTAAAGAAATTCTTCCTGATGTCCAATCTAATCAATGAAGTAGCAGGAGGACAGAGAACTGGAGACCTGCTGCCCCATAAGGACTGCTCTCCTGCTGCAGCAAACAGCCGTGACCAGCAGTCCCTCCTATTTGGGACATCTGCTTGTACTAGTCCCAAAAACAATTGCATAGATGAGATGGGCACTCCCTGGCTTATCTTGTTTAAGCGGTGTAGGTGCTGGCAGTTGGCAGTGTGAAGCAATACAGCATCACCCTTTCCCCACATAGCTCCTGGCAGGGCAAACCCAACATGTGCCTGGAAAGATGTTGGCTCTGAGAGGATGTGGAAGAAGCGTGATGGGGAGGGGGTCATTGCACAAGGTTCCTGGTGGAAGGGATGTGAAAGAGAAGAGGGAGCTTGTGGTGGTTATGAAAAGGTGAATAGAGTGGGAACCGAGAAGAGAAGGATGGAGACAAAGAAGGAGATGAAGAGATGTGGAGGGAAGCAGAGGTTAAATCACAGAGGACCTGGAAGGAGTTGAGGGTGACATGGAGATGCACTGGGACAGTGCAAGCAGGAGGTGATTGCAGAGGTCCCCGTGAGGCAAGGGGGAGGAGGACACCGAGAGAAGGCAGGGTCATTTTGGCATTATTGATTGGGAATCCCCTGCTAATGCTCTACTGTCTGTGTTTTGTCCTAGGGCACTAAATGAGAATATGGCCAATGGCATTGAAGATCTTATTGGGATCCCATTCCCGAACCACAGCAGTGAAGTCTTATGTGGTTTAAATGAGCAGCGGCATGACGGTCTCCTCTGCGATGTCATCCTCATTGTACAGGACCAGGAGTACCGGACCCATCGGTCCGTCCTTGCTGCCTGCAGCAAGTACTTCAAAAAACTCTTCACTACCGGCACTTTAACAGACCAGCCCTATGTTTACGAGATTGACTTTGTCAAGCCTGAAGCACTTTCTGCCATCCTCGAGTTTGCCTACACCTCAACCCTCACCATCACCACCTCAAATGTCAAGCACATCCTCAGCGCCGCCAAGATGCTGGAGATCCAGTGCATTATCAATGTATGCCTTGAAATCATGGAGCCCGACAGAGAGGCAGAAGAGGAAGATGACAAAGAGGACGAAGATGATGACGAAGATGAAGATGAAGATGAGGAGGAGGAGGAGGAGGAGGAAGAAGTGGAAGATTTTGTCAATCAGGAGAACCTAACCGATGTCCAAGAAGTAAGCTGTCACCAAAGCCCTTCTAAGTCTGATCTTACCGAAGAAGCATACACAGAAGCACCTAAAGACTTTCCAAATCACTACCCAGCCAGTAACTCTGCTGGACACTTGGGTGTGATACGAGACTTCTCCATTGAGTCCTTGCTAAGGGAAAACTTGTACCCTAAGGCGAACATCCCAGAAAGGAGGCCAGCTCTCTCTCCTTTCGCCCCTAGCTTCTTCCCCCATCTATGGAATGGCGATTTTAGCTCCTTCTCCCAGCTCGAGGAGCCACAAGTAGACAATGGCCCCTTGGATCTGGTGATCAAAAAGAGGAAGATCAAAGAAGAGGAGGAGAAGGAAGACCTGCCTCCACCTCCTTTCCCTAATGACTTCTTCAAGGACATGTTTACCAACACCCCAGCAGCTCCCTTAGGGCATATTAAGGCAGAGACTGACTATAGCGCTTATCTCAATTTCCTAAGCGCTACGCAGTTTGGAGGAGTTTTTCCCCCATGGCCCCTGGAGGAAGAGAGGAAGATAAAGCCCAAGGCGTCCCAGCAATGCCCCATCTGTAACAAAGTCATCATGGGGGCCGGCAAGCTGCCCAGGCACATGAGGACCCACACGGGAGAGAAGCCGTATATGTGCAATATCTGTGAAGTCCGCTTTACCAGGTGTGCGTTGGTTACCTCTGCCATGTGTGGCCGTGTGCGCGGGGCGGGTGGTGGTTGAAGGGGCCACATCATGACCCATGGCTGATTCCTAAGCTACACATCTCTTTTTTCCCCAAAAAAAGTAGCAAAGAAAGCAGGGCATGATCTCTATCCCTTCGGGAAAAAAGGGAGGAAGGGAGGGTGGAGGAAGAAAACAAACCTACTGATTTTGGTGGGTTGTGGATCACATCCACAGCTCACTGGATGCATCCGCTCGCTGGACAAAAGCTTAAATAAGTAACAGGATATTTTCAACCCCACCATAGTTCACCACAGCTGGGCCGGAGGGAGCTGGAAAACAGATGGTCAAACAGCCAAGGAGGCTTCATCTCTAACGTGCTGGGAGATGCATTGAGTTGGGAGGGCCATTTAGCTGCGGGATGCAATTAGTTTGGGTTTGCACATTTTGGCATCAGTGTAGACCACAACCAAGTTGCACATGTTTAGATACAACAGTGCCTGGGCTTTCTGAGGCTGGAGCCATACTAATTATTTTACGTTACTAGCGAGGTGGGTCTCGGTCTCTTCTCCCAAGTAGCAAGTGATAGGACAAGAGGAAATGGCCTCAAGTTGTGCCAGGGGAGGTTTAGATTGGATATTAGGAAAAATCTCTTCACCAAAAGGGTTGTCAAGCACTGGAACAGGCTGCCCAGGGAAGTGGTTGAGTCGCCATCCCTGGGGGTATTTAAAAGACGTGTAGATGTGGTGCTTAGGGACGTGGTTTAGCGGTGGGCTTGGCAGTGCTGGGTTTACGGTTGGACTCGGTGATTTTAAAGGTCTTTTCCAACCTAAATGATTCGATGATTCTATGATGTATCACCCTGAACGCTGGCTGCCCAAGAGCCTGGCACCTCGACTCCCTCCATGGTCAGTGGAAAGAGACCAGTACCCTCAGAGAGGTAGATGAGGAAAGGGGATGAGCAGGGGTCATCCCTGACCACAAAGACAACCTGCGGGGCTTAGATTAGGGCACCTAACTTTTAGGTATCTCAAGTTAGATGAGACCAGCCCCAACATGGGCTGCTCCAAGGCAGGCGTGACCGGCCAGATCCACCCCTGGTACCAGTTCCCAGCCTTTGCACCTCTCTTCACCTCAGCAGACCCCTCGATGGTAATAAATCAGAGCGGGCTACGCAAATCTCATGCTCCAGCTTGCAACCCTTCTCTGAAAAGCTGGGCAAATTCAATCGGTGAGCAGAGACAGACAGATTCCTGGACCTGCTCTTGCTGCGTGTAATTAATATCTAATGAGTACAATCTTTACCATAATAATAAAGCTTTCTGACAAGAGCATGGTATTTCAGCTCCTGGCTGCATGTGAGAGAGAGAGCCCTATTAGGCTGGGGCGAGCAAACCAGAGGAAAATAATATGCACAGTAGGCAAAGGCGAGCTCCTGACAATGGCCGGACACCTGGGGTGCTCCCACGTTCAGCCTGTCTTTTCTTCTCCCGTCCCTGTGATAATATTCGAGTGGAAGTTATGCAGATGATGAGGATTTGACCTGAAAATAAATTTCCATGCTCCACTCCATTAACACAGCAGACACCGTATTATAATGCGGGGAGCATCGTGCCTTGGGCAGGCGTACCCAACATAAGCCAGCTCACCCTGGTATTTGCAGGGGAAAGGCCACTGCCTGGTGCTAATTCCTGCCTGCAGGAATTTGGATCCGGCTCCTGTTGGTGCTGCATCCCCAGGTTAGCGCTGGGTCGTCACATCCGGACAGGCGGGCTCTGCTGGGAGGAGCGGGATGGGCTCAGCCCGGTGAGTGTGGCTGCATCCCAGGCTGGAGGGACCACCTGGCCAGCCCCGTCCTGTGGTCCCCATCGCTCTCCTGGGTGTGATGCTGCGGGTGCTAATTGCTGACGAGGAAATAGCTTGGCTTGACCCATCACTGACACCTTCCTCGTGATGGGAATGCTAGAGCTGAGCCCTCCCAGAGGGCAGGGGCAGCATCGTTGGCTTCGTTTGGGGAAACTGAGGCACGGAGAGCTGCTGATACTGACTCACAGTCACTGCGAAGGTTAGTAGGAGGGTTCAGGTGGGAATTCAGGTATCCTGACCCCTAATCCAGACAGGTTAAATGCGCATCTTGGAGGTTAAAATCTCCACGCAGAGATGGTCTAGTGTGGCCCGTTACTAATGCAGGGTTAAACCCGACAGCTTCTGCATCCCCCCATAATGCTCAACAGCTTCTAAATACAAAGCATAGGGGTAGGAGGACTTTAACCCAAGAAAATAACCACAAAGAAAATTGGGACTAACCCAACGGTGAAGCTGTTCGTTTGGGTCACCCCGCACAGAGCTGAAGGCTGGAGGGTTTTTTCCTTCTTTAGCACCCTGAGCACAGTGGAAATTTCAAAACATTGGTTTATTTTTAAATGTATTTGGAAGTATTTTGAATAGCACGCAGCTGTTTGGTTCTGTTTGGGGTTTTTTTTAGACATTTTCAGCATTACTCCTATGTGAGAGCTCTCCTTTAGGGGAAAGTGTATTTAAGCAAAGTGGAGTGACTGAGATGTAGAAAGAGATTTCTGCCGGGATTTCCTGAACGCCGCCACTCGCGTTATGTGTTTTGCTCTCGGGGCCGGGGGTTGGGGGGGGATCTCATGCTTCCCAAAAGCATCGGACTCACACCCATGGCAGTGAGCGGTGCCTTCGCCGGAGAGATGCAAGCCCAGACGGTCCCCGTTGGGGTCCCCTGGGAATGAGGGTGCAGGGAAGCAGAGGTTCCCAGATGGGATTTCTGAATTAATCAGTCCTTTGCATTATTTCTGCACTCGAGGAACTGCGGAGGAGCAAATTTACTGGGGGAAATAGAGAAAATATATTTTCCTGGTGAGGAATCCCCCAACCTCCCCATCAGATCCCTTTGCATCCCACAGCAAGGACCCCACATGCACCTGGATCTGCCACTCCTGACTCCCAGGGACACCTGATCGCAGGAAGCAGGACTTCATTTAATAGCTCATTAATTTTTCCTTAAACAAAGGCTGCTCAGGTTCTAGTCTGCTGTTTTACCCTGCTAAAACGCTGTGGAGAAAACTGCAAATATTTCAGCTTTTCCACCAAGACAACCCCAGAGTGCTCAAGGAGAAACTGTTCCAGCCAGAAAGGTTAACATTATTTGTTCCTATTATTTGTGTTGTGACAGCTCGCAGAGCCCTAATCGCTCTCCTAATGCAATTGCATTAAGGTTATTCACACACACGGAGTGCGGTTCTCCTTCGGAGAGCCTGCGAGCCGAGCTCCCATCTTGCAAAGCCTGTGTTTCCCATGCCGCATCCTCCCCTGGGTGCTTCACCGCAACCGGAGCATCTCGCCCCCCCAGCCTCTGAGCTTCTCCAGGTAGAGCCATAAAACCTCTCTTCCATCCCACGGAGATGCTGCCGGGGCAGGGAGGATTGAGTTTCTCCCTGTCTGCTGCCGGAGATGGGTAATAGCCTGAAAAAAGCTTTGCCTGTATTTACATTATACAGTCCTGGCACGCTGCATGTTTATTAGGAAAAGCGATCCTCCTAGGTTAAACATTACATATATAGGCTTAAATTATATTATAGGTGGGGCTGGTAGCTCTGCTTTTTATTAACATTTCCGAACACTTTGCATTACGAGCCCCTGCATTCATCTGCTTACGACTTCGCTGCGCATTATCCGTTTGGGATGAAATTTTCCACGCTGCTTTGTCTGCTGCTGAGAACTGATTTCAGCCCTTTTGGGGGAAACGCGCCCTTGTTAAAATCTTGGGATAACAGCATCTTTGAAAATTTCAGAATGGGAAGTTGGGATCTGGCCCTGGGCTTGGCATGGAGACCGAGAGATGCTTTTTTTCTGTCTCCCTAAAAATCTGCATGACTTGTAAACCTCATGCGAGCTCATTACAACCTCCGTACAGGCAGGGAGCATCTCCACTGCCTGTGCTGCCGCTGCAGATGCAGGACCAGGCTGGGACTGGTTTCTCAAAGGCAATAAAGCATCATCTGGTGAAGAAGTGACTCTCCTGCTAGGGATACTTCTCTGCATCTTTGATCCTGAGGAACTGGTTTGCAGGGGTGCCCATCCCAGGGCTGCGCTCCTTGCGGCGTGGCCGACACCGGCGTGCTGCCGGTCACGTCACCAAAAACTATTTTGAGATGCACACGGGCAGGGTGGCAGAAATTAGTGCAAAGGCAGCATCTTGCAAGTGTCGAGGGCTTGACCTGCCAGCATAAATAGATTTTTTGGGTGGTTTTTGCTTTTTTTTTGCATGCGTACATATTTTATATATAATAAGGACACGACTCCATATATTCTCCATATTCTTAGCCACGTTACTAATGTCTTGGAGGGATCATACTGAAAGCATTTCGGAAAACAATATGAATTCTCCCACTTTGCTGTTTACTTACTTGAACTCCGCTCATGCAACCCAGGCAGGGCGCTTGGCTCAGTTCAGCTGCAATCAGCTTCGCTTTTTATAATCGTATGCCTTCGCTGTGATTTTTGTAGACGGCAGAAGAAAACACTTATTCATTGGGAAAAAAATAGTGATTGGACTGCCAGCTTGGGAAAATATTCTCGCTGCTTTTAGATGTTCCCCTATATTTGTAAATAAGTGCTATTGGGATGGGTATTATGCTGTCCCATGGCTGTATTTAAAAACCTTCTCCAAAACATGTGTGAGGCTGGATGTGCGTGTCTTGGCCTTGGAGAAGATGGCTGGGAAGGACGGGGGGTGCAGAGCGCCCGGGTGCTGCCTGCACCTCTGCCTGCTTCACCCTGAGCGATGCTCCCGCTTCAAACAAAAGCTCCTGAGACACCCAGTGGTCAGTGCAAGGATAAAAGGAAAGGAAAATCAGCTTCAAGAGGGACTTCATTTAAGCAGTATTGCCCCACATTGCCAGGCTGTCGAAACTCAACTAATTTCCTTATTTGCAAGCAGGAATATAGCTGTACTTATTTAGATATTCCCATATGGGTTTTGGGTTTATTCCAGAGGATTTTTTCCTCCAATTTAGGCTGTTTTGAACTCTTTGGGATGGGCTGCAAACTGCTGACATGGAGGGCTGGGTCTGTGCGGTGTTTAGGCGCTGTCACCCCGGGAAGGAGGAGGTGGATGCAAATGCCAGCCTGCAAGAGCATCCATATGTTGGGGCAGTGCCATGGCTGGAAGCCCCGGGATAAGCTCCCCACCTTCCTGTTGCCTTTCCCTCTCCTGATCCAAGGGGCATCCCTTCCAGCCGACGCCGCCTGACTGAGCGCCTTTTCTTTTGCAGGCAGGACAAGCTCAAAATCCACATGCGGAAGCACACGGGGGAGCGGCCGTACCTGTGCATCCACTGCAACGCCAAATTCGTGCACAACTATGACCTGAAGAACCATATGCGCATCCATACGGGCGTCCGGCCCTACCAATGCGAGTTCTGCTACAAGAGCTTCACCCGCTCCGACCACCTCCATCGCCACATCAAACGCCAGAGCTGCCGGATCGCGCGCCCCCGGCGAGGACGCAAGCCGGCGGCGTGGCGGGCGGCCGGCTTGCTCTTCGCTCCCGGTGCTCCGCCGGTGGAGAAGAGCTTCGTGATGCCGCCGACGTTGGAGGAGATGAGCGGCCACCTCGGCGGCGCGGCCATGTGCCTTCCCGGCCCCAGCCCCAAGCACTTTTTGAGCGGGGCCAAGACCGCCTTCAGCTTGCAGGAGCTGGAGAGCCAGTTTGAAGAAACCCAGATGAAGCTCTTCAGGCGAGCCCAGCTGGACATGGAGAGGAACGCGGGCATCTTCGCCTTTGCCCTGGGCCATAATGAAAACCTCGCTGCCCAACCCTTCTTCCCCCTTCCTGATCCTTGGAGCACGGGCTTCAGTGGCTTGGCGGGACTTAGCCACGTGGCTCCCATCTCGGAGGCGAGCAACTAAACCCGTGCCCCGTCCCACCATGTGTCCGCTCCCTTCCCAACAGGGCGACCGGCTCCCGTGGGGTCCCCGCCTGCCCTTTTGCATCATCTGGCTCCCAAGAAGCTCTTTGTCCCCTCACCACCACGGTCTGCCGTGGGGCTTGGGGCACGGGACCGTCCCTGGGGCGAGTGGGTGGGTGCGCAGGTGCTGCGCCCCATGGCCACTGGCACTTTAGACTCCGCAATGCACTTGGCTTTGGGGCCGTAGGGCACTTGCTGCCCCATCCAGCCGCCAACCGCTCATGGCTCCGTCCGGGAAGGTCAGGCCAGGACTGCTGCTCTCTTCAACACTCCCAAAAATGTCATTTGCCTTAGTCCAGGGCACGGCTATCACCATGAGATGGCTCTTCTGGGGGAGGTGTTCCCCATTTTCCACCCGCAGGGCCTGCTGAACACCAACAAGCTGTCCAGACTTGGTTTTGATATGTTAAATCCCTTGGCCCTTTTGGTCAAAAGGACTTTATTTTTTTTTTTTTTTAATTAATTCCCATGTCTGGCAACAAAATTTATTCTACAAGGGATAAAGGGGAGGGTCAAGCAGCCACGTTGGGAGGGGGAGGATCCTGGCCGTTGCTTTTCTCAGCAGTATATCAGATTTCCAGGGCTGGTGAAAGCCCTGCTGTGCAGAATGAGTTGGAACCCTAAAAAATTTTTTTAAAAAAGAGATAGAAAATCACCCAGGAGCAAAGCTGGGTGGAAAAGGGGGTTTTTACTTATTTTGGTTCTTTGGCCATTTCAAAATTTCAGAAGGAGAACCAAAGCCTATTTTGAGTATTTTAACTTCAGTTGCTTGAAAAGGTGAAGGAAAATTTTTGGACGGATCAGAAATGTTTCGATTCTGAGCTTTTATTAAACCCTTGCTTTGCGAAAATAAACCATGTGGGAATTTTGAAACGAAAAAGTCATTTCAAACCAAAGAGTCAGAATTCACTGCCGCTGACCATTCTGAAATGTCTGGATTTGTGTCCTTAATTCCCCCTAATTCCTATATACATTTTGATGACAAAAATTTACAAAACACTTGAGTGTCCCCAAATCTGCAGTGTCGATGGGAAAAAATTGGGTGTGCAAATATCCCCGCTGCTTGTCTCAAGGGATCTTGGTGGAAAAGAAGGCCACTAAAGATGTCTTGCAGATGAGATGATTGCCTACTCGCAAGCAAGTAGAAATACTATTTCTTCACCATTTGTTGATTAAAAAGATGAGGTGGTAACATATGATGGAGTGCTCCAAGCTGAAGGTTGCCCGCAGTGGCCACCAGGTCTGGGGTCCTCCCCAGCATCCCTGCAGACCCTGGCCTGGCCACCCCTATCTAATATTTCTTTTGAGGCCAAAAAAGTGGCAGATTGGCTGGAACTGCCCTGTCAGCCTCCTTCAGCCCCCAAAAACATGAGCTACTCTCAAGAATAAAGGCTTTTGATGGCCATCTGCCTCTGATGGCTCCTCTGGGACGTGGTGGGACCCCAGTTTCACCACCGGCTGAGATGGCTTGCGGCAGGTGCCCTGGAAGCTGGTTTTACACAAAACCAGCTCTCAAAAATGTAAATGTTACAAATTAGGGCTTTTTCTTTCTCTTTTTACTGTTACCTTGCAATGTCAGCAGAATCAAAGGGAACGAGAGGACCGCGGGTTCATTAATTTTTTAGTTTGCCCATCGATGGTGCCGCTCTGAAGCGGTGGCTGGATGAGGGTCTCCCCACCGGAGCACGGAGGGGACGCAGTGGGCCCCGGATCCACAGCCCCCCAGGAGGGCACGAAGGACTTCTGCTCTGAGACCATCCATAGCAGAACAATCCCAAGGAATTGCCCAACACTCGCTTCCTCCTCCAAAAAGAAATCCACAAAGACTCCTCGTGCAACAAGTCAGTGGAGGAAAAAAAAAAAAAGAAAAGAAGAAAAAAAAGAGAAAACTTCTTAAAACTGCATCAAACTTTTTTTTTTTTAATCCATATCAACTTCTTACACAAGCGACGTTTTGCAGATGACTGGTTACTTCAGGTGTTTTTTTGTCTACGATTCGGAGTCATTGTAAAGTATCCAAAGATGCCAAGTACTGTATAATCTACAAGGACTTGAAGCAAGGTGGTTTTTCTGTCTCGATTTGTTTGTTGGGTTGGTTGGGTTGTTTTTCCTATTTGTCTAGGGGGGAAAAACCTTTGCAATTTTTCTATTTATAACTATTTTTATGTGATTGCTTTATGTACAAAACAATGGAAAAAATCAAAACAAAAAAGGAGAGAGAAACACACACACACACACAAACAAATTTGCCTTAGTTACTCACGGGACAATCACCCTTAACTTTCATTGACACTAGAAAGTGGATGGAAAAAAAAGAGACTAAATCCTTTTATGTATTTATTAAACTGTATCAATTGATGCTCTTAAATTATTAGCAGGACTTGGTTCTCTTGCCTGTGGCCACATTAAGAAGGCCAAGCCGCTGCAGATGCTGAGCTGCCTCCCTCCATGGGCCAGCGTGGCCATCCCCGTGGCCTCAGGTCTACGGATGTTTGCTGGACACATAAATTTGGCGCTTTCCGAAGGCACCTTTTGGAAAGCCAAAATAATCACACACTAATTAAGCATCTAGCTGGTACGGGCTCAGGCCCGAGGGGGCCGTTGGCGTTGCAATGCTGATGACAATTAATGAGTTAAGGTTGATTTTCCCTCGTTGTGCTGGGTTGGGTTGGGTTGCATGGAGCCGGGTGCTGGTGGCAATCATGATTTGGGGTAGGGAGGGAGGACTAGGGAAAACCCTATTTCTTCCCATTTCGATGTTGTGCGGTGACTCCAGGCCACAGGTATCCATGTGGGAGCCCAGCTAAGCGTGGAGGTGCCTTCCCAGGGCTCTGCTGCCCTTCCCCAGATGGGATGGGCGTGATGAGCACCGAGCCGTGGGCTGGAAGGGCATGGGGCTCTCTCCCAGCTCATGGCGCGGTGGCTTCTTGTTCATCTTCTCACCACGGCTCCTAGGGCCCAGCTGCAACAGATACCAATGAGCACTGGGCTGCATCCAAAGCAGCGTGGCCAGCAGGTCGAGGGGGGTGGTTCTGCCCCTCTGCTCCGCTCTGGTGAGACCCCACCTGCAGTGCTGCGTCCAGCTCTGGGGTCCTCAGCACAGGACAGACATGGACCTGTTGGAGCGGGTCCAGAGGAGGCCACAAAAATGATCCGAGGGCTGGAACACCTCTCCTATGAGGACAGGCTGAGAGCATTGAGGTTGTTCAGCCTGGAGAAGAGAACGGTGCGGGAAGACCGTATTGCCGCCTTTCAGTACTTAAGGGGGGCTTCTAAGAAAGATGGGGACAGAGTTTTTAGTAGGGCCTGTAGCGATAGGGCAAGGGGTAATGGTTTTAAACTAAAAGGGGGTAGATTCAGACTAGATAGAAGGAAGAAATGTTTTACGAAACATCATGGCATAGGTTGCCCAGAGAGGCGGTAGATGCCCCATCCCTGGAAACACCCAAGGTCAGGTCGGACGGGGCTCTGAGCAACCTGATGTAGTTGAAGATGTCCCTGCTCATGGCAGGGGGGTTGGACTAGATGACCTTTAAAGGTCCCTTCCAACCCAAACTATTCTGTGATTCTATGATTCTGTGAACACAGCTGACAAGAACATGAGCCCTGTAATTCATGTTGCTGCTCTGGAGTTGCAGAATTTCCTTGTTATCTGTGAAAGAGGTGCAAAACCCTGGAAAATAGGTCCCAGGTATGAATGGTGGTGCTCATCCCACATCGTTCAGCCATTTGGAAGTGAAGTAACAGACACCCCGTGCACATTGAGACACCTACATGTTGACACTTTAATTTTGGGTGTCCTAACCTGCAATGTGATTTCTAGCCTTCCTCTGAAGCCGTCCTGGCTCTGGAGCGAGGCACGCAGTGCTGGAGGGTGATTCACCCCACCTACGCTGGACCTCCCAAGGGTGGGATGAATCACCTTCAATGGCACCTGTCTATCTGCTACCTACTAGCGTGGTTTGGAAAAACTAGCCTGGACTCAACTGCTTTCCTTTCCCATAGCTACAGTGAGATAAGGTTAACCACGGGGAGGGATGTTCCTGTCACCGCAGCTCCCTCCTCTCTGCTCAGGTGATGGGGCAGTCCCTGGCAAAACCTTTCCCAGGAGGATGGGATGCTGGCACAGCCCAGGGACCATTCCCAGCTCAGCTGGCTTGACTTCTTCCCAGTCTGTTTTGACTGAGTGCCACGAGCACTGGGAATGCAATGGGAAATAAGGGTCCAAGTCCATCCTCCCAAGCCTGGGGACCAGGGACTCAGGCTCATGGGTTGTATGCGCCACTGTAACCCCAGCAAAACACCCCGAGCTCTCACAGCCACCGGTTATTTTCCTTCCCTCGCACTTCCAAGGAGCACTCCACAGCATCAGGTGCTTGGGCAGGGGTCTGGACCTGTGGGCACAGTCCAAAAATGTAGCTTGAGAAGATGGAAATATCAGTCCCCCCTCCAGCGCAGACAGTTGGTTGTTGAGCATCTCATCTGTGCTCAGAGCCTGCAGGACCATGGCAGGGTCAGCACATAAACAGTGTGTTTCCGAGCACAAAAAAATACAAAATGAAAATTAAGTGAATTACTTTTTAGCTGTTTAAATAAGTTTTTTGGTTTTTTTTAAATCTTGTGGGTTTAACCCCATTTTATGCTCATATTCTGGTTTGCTTATAATGCCAAAAAAAAAAAAAAAAAAAAAAAAGGATTTGCAAGGGGAAGGTGAAAAACCTGAAAATTGCTTGGAGGAGCTGAGTGCTAATCAGACACATGGGAATCAGAGAAAGAAACCAGCTTCAGTAAATGCTTGTTAACAGCAACATATGGCTATGCTCTTCCTCCTGAACAGCTGCTGTTATCTGCTGGATCATCCAGACCACGGTGGGGGAAACGGTGCCGGGCTGATGCTGCGCACACAGCATTTGCTTGCACCAGGTGTTGCTGCAAAAGGAGCATCTCCTGTGTACAAGCGGCATGGAGCTGGATGGGCAGCTCCCTGCCCTTGGCTTGAAACCCTTTGGGGAGCAGCGCAAGAGGCTCTTCCTCCAGTTGTGCAGGAGAAACGAAATACCAAAAAAATAATTAAAAAAAGGAAAGAAAGAGCCTGCACTTTGGGAAGCGAGAGGCTTTTCCATTTGGCAGTCACCTGCAGGGGAAAAAAGTGAATAATTTCTTAAAATACCCCCTAAAATGCTGCAGACCTGAATGTGTGGTCCTCAGCAGGACTCCCAGTGACACCAGTGGGGCTGCGAACGCTGCCCCATCTCTGCTCCGCTCCTGCCCTGACCGCAGCCCCGTGGGGCCTGCTGTGGCCCCTATCCCGGGCATTTTCACACCCATCTTGGCGGGGATTAGTGCTTTATTTACAGTCTCGGTGCCCCAAAGCTGGAAGATCATGTGGTTGCAGAAGCAAGTTTTAAGATAAGAGAGTAAATGAAGCGAGACCCCAACCATCTCATTTTAAGAAAATGCAGTGTTTTGGAGCAGGTCGCCCATGGTTGGGTTTTTAGGGTCTGCCGTCGCCTTTTGGCACCTCTGATAGCCTGCACCTCCTTGGTCCGCACGTGACTTTCTTTCCAAGCCAAAAAAAAAGGGAAGAAATGAGAAAACACCCTTGTTGTAGAAGATACACCTACTGTCCCCGTGTAGCCCAAGCAAACGCAGCCCCCTCCCACCTCCCAGCCCCACTTCCAGGATCCCTGCCACCCCAACGGCGGGAGAGAAAATACCTGTGGCTTGGAAATGCCTTTTTTTCCCTTGTTTTCCCGTATTGAACCGATGACTTGCACTAATTGCTGTAGGGCAGGGTACCGTTAGGTTTCTTTGTTTCAGTCTCTTGTTTGGTTGCGACTCCTCTTGGCTAAGAAAACAGCAGTCCTATACACGTACCTGCTGCACATTTTACACCCCTGGAGAAAATAAACTATTACCTGAAGCAGTGAGTGGCTCGTGTATCCTTAATGCTGCCATGGGGCTGGGGGATGGAGAAGTTACGGCATCAAATGATGGTGAGATGGGCGATGGATCACCTTGTGGTGGCCTTCCAGGGTGACCCTTCGTGTGGCATCTGGGCTGTCACCACAACGGTGCTTGGGCTGAGGAGCAACCCCTGGCGATGTCCGATACCGCAGCACGAAATCTGTCTGCAGAAAAAAAAAACCATAAGCACAATTTGGAGCTTTTCTCCCCATTTCTGCGCATCTGCTTTCTGCAGCTCCCTGGCACGCTCAAACTTGCACTGCCCTCCTGTGGTGGCCTGGTGACAGCTCTGCCACCGGAACGATGCTGGGGACGTTGGTGGTCCGGTACCCGCATCTGGAGGTGTTTTGGGGGTCTCGGTTGCACCAGGACAAGCACGATCCTCCATCACCTCCCATCGCACCCAGCCACATCTACCTGCCAGGCAGAGGAAACACAAAGCTCAACCACATCAAGATGGAGTTTAACGGTTGGACTCGATGATCTTAAGGGTCTTTTCCAACCTAAATGATTCTATGATTCTAAGAGTTTTCTGCACCCCAGTTAACCACAACCAAACAATTAGGCCAGTGAGGCTGGGGACATCCCACCCACAACTGTCAGCGACCTCACGGGAACCCTAATTTTGAGAAGGTTATTCCTTGCAGCCCAAGGGTGAGCCAGGACTGGACCCTCTGATGCCCAACACAGCCCCGGCTGATGTTTCCCTCTTCTTCTCACGGTACCACTAATAATGTTGCCCAGTTCAGGTGAGTAGAGGGGACAAATATAAATCTTATGCAATTGTATAAAGCTCATTTCCTTAGGAATTGAGGCTAAAAATGCAAATACCAAGGAAGAAGCCAAACAGCAATACCAAGCTACAACCCCCCTTTATAATTGGAAGTTTTATTTTATTTCTTTCTTCCTGCAGTGAAGACACCGACTGAAATGTCACAAATCTGATCAGGCTTCCTGATAGTTCATGCAGCGCCTCGAGCCTCAGGGGTCATCTTAAATTCAGGCAGCCAATTTGCAGGCAGGCGATGCAAAGCATGTAAGGCGCTGGCTTGCTCAGAGCAGGCAGAGGTTGAGGTTTTAAGGACAGACCCTGGCTGTCAGCTAAAACCCTCCTCTGCTCTCAGGTAACCTCCGGCAAATCCTTATACCGATGGCTGTAAACCTGCCTGCCTTTAAGGTGCAGCTGTTAACTTGGTTTCCACAGTAAACAGGACAGTGTTTTCTCGGTGGGACCAACTTCTGCAACATTGGCTGGAGTTTTGCATTGTTTAGGAAATAGTTAAGGCTTTGCCCTTGAGTTTGCAGAACCTGGGTTCTCATTTAAGCAGCTTTTATTAGATGTTTCTGGCCCCTGCTGTTGCCGGGAAGTTTTGATGATAATCACTGAAAAATCAGTTGGAAATACAAAGTTCTCGCCAGGTACTTTGCAGCCCACCGGCATTCACAACCTTTCTGAGACGTGGTCCTTGGATCTGAAGCGAAGGTGAGCAGTGATTTGCTCCGAGCGCTGCTGCAGGGATGAAGGAGCTGGGCTGTGACGTACCGAAATTTGGAGACAAGAGCTGGATGAGGAAAGTGAAGAGCGAGCAGGGGCTCTGCAGGAGGTGGAAGATGATCTCCCATGGGGAGCTGAGCGGAGCTGAGGACAATCACCACCGCCGGAGCAGCAGCCCACACGCAGACATGCTCCTCATCCAGCTGGCTGGTGTCCTGCTCTTTTGTGTTTGATCAGCTCAGCCGATGACAAAGGTTATTGTAGCTCCAAGCACGAGGGATGCTTTTTCCCTGGAGCAGAAATAGCCAGGCTGTATAATATATGTATCTAAGATAGATTCGACAACCCTAATGTATGTGTAAATACATATGCAGACCTACATACATATAATGTGTGTTTAGCTGCTATCCTCACTGGATCTCAGGTAGAAGACAGTATTATTTCTCCTTTTGGAGGGGAAACTGAGGCATGGGGAGGCACAGAGATTTATTGCCAGCTCCCTTGCAGCACACAGGTATCTGAGTGTGCTCTGCCATCCTACCCCCTACACACGGTCGTTGCATGGGTGCAAATCATCATTGGGGAGTGGTCAACCTCGGCAATGGCTTCATCAGTCTGCTCAATTTAATGCTAGGAGGGAGCATCCCCATGTATCCTTGTCTCCTTGTCTCCAGCATCCCCGTCTCATACAGTGGGCCACTGCGCAAATCACCGGTGAGAAAAAAATTTGGAGCAAGAGGGAAAAAGAACATAACCAAGAGAGGACTTTTCTGAAGCAGACCATGCTAAGATGAGCCGGTGAGAGCAGCAGGAGCCATCAGGGACCCACATGGCCGTGGCTGGTTCAGGGGACCGTGCTCTGCAGTAACAGGCATCTGCCATAAAGGTTTGTTTCCAAGGATGGAAGGCTGCCAACGCCCCCCCCCAGAATAACAGTGAGCAACACCAGAGATAAATGTCCATGTCCCACCCGGTGATAATCTGAAGCAACCGGGTGAGAACGAGGGAGAACAAAACGTGGGAATGACTCCAAATGCCGCTGAGGAAGAAAACCCCCTTCCCGATGCCCCTACAAGTGGCATCAAAGTGAAACCCAGCAGCAGGGAGGGGATGCAGCCACTGCCACCAACCCCCCTAATTGGGCAGGGATGTCTGAAGTGCAGGACGTGGTCACGTCACGCACACGAGTTTCTTGTTTGCGGCAAACGCATGCACCCACCGCGCCGAAGCCCACACCGCTCCGCGCCAAGCTGCTGCATTAACGCCCCATATGCCAGGCCATATGGTCGATCCATCCAGGGGGGATGCTCGCATGGGCCTTACGGGAAGGAAAAGGGACATCTGAGCACATGGGAGCAGGTATGGTTTAGAGAGGCCGTGGGGACCGGAGATGCGGGTGTCGGGGAAGAATGCTCGGTGGGTGCGAGAGCCCACGTGGGAAGGCACGGGGTGAGCGGCTCTGTGTCCAACAGCAGCGACGGGCCCCTGATGTGAAACAGCTAAAAAAGGAGCTGGAAGATGTTGAGGGGGTGCCGGAGGGCACCACCAACCCTTTGCAACCTGTTTCTCTAAACCAGTTTGACAAGAAGTTGCACGTGCAGAATTTATTATGAAAAGAGATTTTCAAGACACCAACAAGCTTAGAAAAATATCACGCTGGAAATCTGAAGGTGCTCGGTGTTTCTGCACATCAGCAGCATCTCCTGCCTGGGTGGCAGCAGCGGGGTGGATGAAGGAATGGGATTCAGCTCATCTAGGTCAGACACCTGCAGCAGAGACGCCACCGTCTCAGCTTGCCATCTACGCTCCTCCTGTAGTCAAGGGGAGAGCAATCCCTCTCGAGGTAAACATCTGAAATGGGTCAAATAAACCGCAAAGTGCCTGTTGCTCTCCAGTGACCGGGAAAGGAGGACGTATGTCCCGAGTGTCCCCTCTCATGCACTGTCTCTTTGCTTATCAGCCTCCTGCCACGCGCCCCCCACCTGGTCCTCTGCACAGAGACCCAGCATCACTCTAAACTCCATTCAAAGCTTTCACTAATGACCACTGAAGAGCCTGACACATTCAAATGCCCAGGATGGGCTATTGCATGGTATTAAAGGCAAAATTCCCTGTACGGATCAGCAGAGCAGAGAGGCAGGAGGCTGTGGGTGTGCCAACAGCTCGTTACGTGCCAGATGAAGGGCTAACGAGGGCCACCACCAGCTGAAGCTCCACGGGTTTAGCCCGAAGGACTGAAAAGGAGTGTTAGGCTGTGCTGAGTTAGTCCTAGATCCCCAGGGAAGGGGATGGTGGGATCTGCACCTCCTTCAGCTCTCACCATGGGGTGAATGGGCTTTCTCCTGCATCCTTGGTCGCTGAGCCAGATATGGGTGAGAGGGGATACCTGCATCATTCAAAAGGTTAGTTAAAGTGTTTGAAAAGCAACTTTTTGGCTTGAAAAAAAAAATACTGTCAATTTATCAGAGTCTTGGCCTCAAAGAAAGCAGGGGACCTAAACCAGGTTCAGAGGCCTCCCATTACATTTAATAAACTATCTTGTGTCCTCTCCAACCAGCCTACCCCAGGCATGCTGTGATTCCCAGCCCACGGCTGTAACTTGCTCCATCTCCCTGCTTAGAGAGAAACTCATTTCATTTGAGTTCAGGACTGAGATTTGGACTCCTTGAGGGAAGGCGGCTAATCTTTCTGCCTTAGTTCCTCTATTTGTAAAATGGAAATGATGACTTTATCCATCTTTACGGGCTGCGGTGAGGATTACTGCTTAATCTGAGACTCTGCTGCGCACTGACGAGGGAGCCTGGTGTGAGAGCGTGTATTAGCCATATTGATTGGGATGCTGCTTCCCTGCTATGGCTGTAATCGCTCCAAGGATGCAGTGGGATTTGCAAATGGAGAAGGGGAGGGAGGGATTTAGGAGCTAATTTCAGTGTTAGGGTGAGCAGGGGAGCAGGTACGTGCTCATCCCTGTTGCCAGCTGGGGAGCAGCTTGCTCGGGCACAGAGGGGGAAATTTAACTATAAGGAGAGATGAGTCTTGCTGTGCCCTTAACCCGTGTGCAGGTACTGATGCTCTCGTGTGTGGGTCCACCATTGGCCAAGACACGGGAAATGTCTCCAAGTGTTGAAAAGCATGAAAAGTGCAAAAGCTGAAACAAGGAGGTCCCAAAGAAGCTGTAAGTAAAGGCAATCAGGGAGCTGGTGGGACAGTAGGAGTTATAGGAGCCTGGAAAGGAGAAAATATCAGGGGATGAGGGGATGGCGGGGATGTGGCTTGAAAAGAAAGCCATCTCCTTTGCTGTCCCAGGTTCTCTGCACTGTCGGGCAGAGTGTGGTTTTTGAGAGCAACCACCAGCCTTCCCCCTACACCGTGTGCATTAACCCAGCTGCACCCTGACCCCAGCATGTCCATATGGTGCGCAGGCTGGGCCAGTTGCAGGTTGTTCTGTTGGTGGATGGGCCAATGATTAAAGTGTCCTAGATCCATCTAGAAAGCATAAGCTAAGGTGTCCAGAGTCTTCTCTTCCAAGCTTTTTTAGGGGCTCTCTCCCCTTGGGCAGGGAGTTTATGTGGACAGAGATGTGCTTTGGTCTCAAGTTTAATGCCTAAGTCAGGACACCGTCTTGTCTCCTGATGTTCTGCAGAAGCCACAGGGGCATCTCCTGGATAGATGTTGAATTCTGGGTGAGCAGAAACCCCTCTGGGAGTTGCTCATTTCTCCCTACCAGATGCAGACAGAGCAAGTACAGCGTTAGCTCAGGAGGGTGAAGTGAGATGGGATGAGTGCAGGTCAAGGGCTTGCAGGGACGAGGGCCTGATGGGGGGGGGTAAATACCACTGAACGTGCCAGGCTGACCTGACATCCAATCTTTTCTTCCTATTACTGACAAAATTTCCAACTAAATGAGTAAGCACAAAACTTGATTTCTTTCCCAACACAGTTGTCATGGGTAACACGGTTGATAATATCCAGAATGCAACCAGTTTAGGTGCCCCACACCAGTACCCTGACCAAAGACCTTTTGGTATTTAAAGCCACCATCAGGTGTTTAGCCTTTTTCTTCCAATATCTGCCCTTGCTCTTGTTGCTGTGGCATCCACGGGAAAAAGCTCAGCCTGCTTCAGGATTGTTAATTGCTAGGAGACATTTAAAATCCCAGCGATGCCATTGTGTGCCACTAAGCAAAGCCTGGTTGCGCTCAGGGACTTGGGCAGTTCGCAGAAACTGACCCCAGTATGGGGTGGGGTTTGTTTTGTTTGCTTCAGGTTTGGAAACCTGGTCAGAAAGGAGAAGGTGTTTTTCTGGTAATGTATTAACCCAAGACATGTAAAATCTGTGCTCAGTTCTCTGCCGTGCCCAGACTTTCAGCATGAGCTGGGCTGTGTCATGTCCACCTACAGCAAACAAGGACTCTGCTATCCGGCCATGCAGTGTTGGGTTGGATTGACAATGGGGCTGGACCATCTGATCTCATTGCTGTGGCATCCCCAGGTAGTCACTGCAGATTAAATAGGCATTTTTAGGGCATGGTTCATCTTATCTTCCTTTAAATGTCTCAAATGGATCATGCCCCAAAGTGCCTGTGGTCCTCCACTGACTCCAGAAGGAGCTCAGAGTCTCTTGCTCAAGTGCAGGTCTCCCTGCTAAGATATTTAAAGCTAGGGTTGATGAATCCCACACTCTGTAGACACCAAAACTAACCCTGATTTCAGGCAGTGCATCTAGGTGCTACGGCAAAATGAACAGTCCTCAGTAAAGGTCCTTTTGCCCAACCTCAACCCTGTCCTCTGCTTCAGCTCAGGGCCCCTCTGAAGGGGTACAAAGTGCTTGCGCTGGGTTGCATGCCCGAGGGGCTGCCATGGGAGCCGTGCAGCCGGGGCAGTTTGCATTTTGAGCTCGCCTCCTGTAAATTAAAGGATCCAGCTGGGCAGTTTTGCCTTGGACATGCAGGCATAGAGGGAGGAAGAGTCCATGCAGCACTGTGACCATGTAAGCATCGGTCCTGCCCATGTGAGAGACAAAAATCCAGCCGTACAAGCCTTGAGCTCGGTCAAGGCAACAGGACAGAGCTGCAGTTGTCTCTGTTGGTGCAGGATCAAAGCCTAAGAGGATCTGCATGTGCATATTGTCCTCCAGCGTCTTCATAATTCATCGTGGTATGTCTGAAACAAGCTTCCAGCAATGTGTTTTTGTTACTGCCCTTAAAATAGGATGCAGAAGGAAAGGTTTATGGGAGATAATTCATTTTATTGGCTCTTCTGCACCAGAATTAATTGCAGCCATATTTATTGCTCAGGACAGTAGAGATGAGGTAGATAAGGGAATGCCTTTGTTTAGGGCAATGAATAATTTATGTTGTAAATTCACCAGAACCTTGAAATTTGAAGGACTGATTTTGCTTCCTTCCATGTCCAGGGAGTGAGATTGAGCCTTAACCCTTGTGTGTGACTGATGTTTTATGACTTTCCTGTCACTATGACCATCTGCTCAACTCTTCTGTAACACAAAACATAGAATTTCCCCATGTAGGGTGTCTTGGGCTACCGACAGGGTTGGCATCCAGGCTACTTTTGTGTGCAGTGATGAGAGGTGTATCCAAGGAATAACCCATCCTGTCCTATGACAAATGTCTAAGGCAGAATAAAACACACAGCTGACTACACAGGGAGCTTTGACAAACAGCTTTGATAGCAGATGAAAAATTAGCCAAGACAGGGGTTACGTGTCAAACCCATAACTTCTACTTGAGCTGGAAGAGATGATTTTAGAAAGACACCCTGAAGAACATGGACTAAAACCCTCCCAAACGTTACTAGAAAGTGGCAGTTTCTTTCCCAAAGTGACTTTCCCCCAGGCTGTAGGCTCCTGATGAGTATTAGTATTTGTATCCCAGGAAATCCCTCATATCCGCAAAATCTATTTTTTCCTAAGAGGACAGATCCGTTGTTGTTGCCTATGCTGCCCCTGGGGTGGGCACCACTACCTGCCCACCCCTCTGAGGGCCTGCACCGCTGTGCAGATGGCAAATGCCCTGCTTCCCAGGCTGGGAATCAGATGGTTTTGTAAGCCTTTGCCTTGGAGACGGAGGGTGAACGTTGGTTTATCTGGAGCAGAGCTGGAGGGCTCTCGAGCGTGCATACATTGCTGTCCCTTGGATGATCTCTCACTTCAAAACGAGGGGGGCGGGAGGGAAAGATAGTGAAAGTCAGAAACTGTAACTTCAAAGACAAGCTGGGATGGGAGCCTGTGCCAGCTTATGAGAGGAAAACCAGGGATGTTTTCGATTAGCGAGAAGGTAAAACACATGGTTAGACTGAATAGCAATGTCCTTTCATAGCTCTCTTCTAATCAAAGAAAGGACAGTTGGGGGGACACACTGGCATTCTCAGTGGAAATTATTATGTATTGGGAGAAAAAATATCCATTTATTTTAATCAACTGAGAAATAGGTCTATAAATCCTTCTTCCTTGGAGAGGCCCTGATAGAGCGATGCTAGCTGGATCCTTTATATGAGACACCAGTGTTACCACCTCTACAGAGGAGAGAACTGGTGGCAAACTCAAGTTGAAAAGGGAGACTATGGGGGAGAAAAAAAAAAAAATCTCTGTGGCCTAATCCTGCCTCCAGAGAAGCTAATGTTGCTCTAAAAAAAATCCCAGTCGCAGAGTGTTTGTCCAGCCTCAAGGGAGGTCAGCAGATCTCAGCTGGACACTGTACCATTCAACATATCCAGAAGTCCCTTCAGAGCATGAAAAATAGGTGGACAGGCATTTGTAGGGAATATATATTTTTCAGAGTAGCTGAATGCAAAAAGCAGCAGAGGGCTCATGGTGTAGAGTGAGCAGGCCACAGGATGGCAGATGAAACTCAGGCTTGATAAACAACAAGTGCTGAATGTGGTGGTGGTGGGGAAATGATGCCACTGCAGTGACTTGGGTGGCTTGGCCAGAGTCTGGCAGATGATGACAAACATCAACAGTGGCTGAAAATAGATATTCAGGGATTGGATTTTGGATGTGGACACCTGAAATGGGATTCAGCTGCCTGATTTGGCAGTGATTCATCAAGAGCAGCCCTAGTTGCCGTAAGCGTGGCCCCGGCAATGCCAGTTCAGTAACTCTCAGGCCCCTGTATCTGTTGGTGCATGTTGCCCTTGCTCTGATCAAGGCTGAGCTACATCCTGAAGCCATCAAAGGTCCCTGCTTCAAATACCAATCGCATTCAAGATACAGCTGAGGCAAAATACAAATAATGGTGGGGAAAAAAGGATCTCACTGTTTTCTAATTTTTCTTTTAAAGTACAAGCTTGCAGGTCTTGCTTTCCTTCCTCGGAGGAGCAAAGAAGGCACAAGCCTGTTCCCCCTCTTTGCCTTCCCTGCCTCCAATTTGCAGGTCAGCATTCATCCAGCAGTTGAATTTTCATCTGCCACAGAGGCAGACAGGAGGGGAAAAAAAGGTCTGATAACTAAAAAGGCACCTGTGGATCATTCGCAACCAGACAGCCAGAGATGGAGGCTGCTGGGTGAGTAATTTTCACTGGCAGAAGTGACCAAACAGGCAGCATTTTCCCTTGCTCAGTGTTGAGAGTTGTGGCAGCTGGTGATATGGTCTCTAGCTTGTGCTGGAAACTTCTGGGACAGGAGAGGCAATTCATCAGCTGCTGAAGGGTGTTAGCCCTCAGCTTCTCTTGTCTTCCTCAACATGGCCCTGAAACTCATCTTCAGTGGATGGGAATACTTCTACACTTGGGGGCTGCCGCCGCCTCCTCTCTGCTGTCCTGGCGAAGCAGCTCTGTGGGGCAAGAGTTTAGCATATGTCAGGGCCTGAACACCAAACCCTTTTAACTGTGTATCATCTCCCAAATCTGCTAACCTCATCCATGCTGTTTGCCTTCCCTTCTCCTTCCCTGCCTCAGTTTTTCCTTCAGTATTTTTAACTCCCATTTATTCTAGTCTTCAAACCCAATAGTTACCCCTCCTTGGCTACATGAACAGCCAAGATTGGGTTATGTTGGTTAGAAAATGGTAGGTCACAACTTTTTTTGAGCCAGCTGGGAGATGTGGAAACTGAAGGAAGGTCTGGGCAGTGTTTGACATAACTGTGCTCCCGTAGGCTCCAGGCTAGTGCTGGAGCTGGGGAGCAAGGTCTGTACCCTGCCCGCAGCTGGGGAGGGATCAGGTTGGAGAGCATGGGAAGGCATGGATTATTGCAGGCAAAAGGGTAAAAATCTCTGGTTGCCTTGTCTCAGCAGACTGTGGTTTACACAGAGGCTTCAGGCTAGCAGGAGGAAGAGTGTGCCAGCTTACCATGAGGTTAGATTTTGGTGTAGGGGGGACACTCCCCAGCAGGTGTTGGCCATAGGAGGCATCACGCCACATGCACACCCCTTGAGTCCTTGGCGTTATGACTTTTCTTCCCCAAGCCTGAAGTCACTTACAAGGCAAATCATTGCATTTACTCCATTCTGGTATACACTGACTCATGCTCATGTGCTCCTTAGCAAAGCTTAGACCTGTTTCTCCCCTATCACTGCCTCTCTCTGCCCGCTCAGCCATGGAGTAGGTCCACAAGGGCTTCCACTTGCTCGCACCCATCTGAGGCTCTTCAAGTTCGTGTAAGGGAGAGGGCAAGGTCTGAGCCCAGCTGTAGGGCTGCACTGAGTGCGAGGCAGAGCTGCAGCCCCTGCCACCAATGGCTGAGAAGGCAGCCACCTCATGCTGCATGACATCTTGTCTGGTGGGCTGCAACAAAACCCTAAAGTTATTGCAGGCACTGAGTAAAAATTGGGAGTTACAATTATGTTGTATGGCAACAGGAACTTCATTCACAGCTGACTCTGTAATTTTGGTCCAGCCACTTTGTACAGCCTGGACTTGGGGCCAAAAAATTGGTCCAAGTCCAGCCAGGTCATATGAACTTTGGGTCCATCTTAAGATATGCCCTGATTCCCCTCCTCCTGATGACTCCAGAACTTAGTGTAAGTTTAAATCCAAGCATAAGCAAGCTCATGCTTAACTGCTAGCATAGCATCTCCTAGCTTTTACTGTGTTGCATCAGTCCTCAGCTGGATTTCCCATGTGCTGCCTCACTAGAACTGCTTTAACAGCATCTCTGGGCTAAGTGTTAGAAGAGACTTTGGGGTGTCCATCAGAAAGATGGCTGGCTACAGCCTCTCCCACAACCCATCTGTGTCCGTCTGAGCCAGATGCTTCAATACTTAGTGCACACCTGGAACTCTCTGAAGTAGCCAAGATGCTAAATTCACAAACCAAGGTCTGGTATGGAAGCAGTTGGGGTTACATTAGCACCAGGCTGCACAGTAGGGTTTTGCAACACTGAAAACTGAAAATAGAGACCAAGTTTGCTTTTGATCAACCAGGAGAACAGATATTTAAAATCAATGCAATTTAAAGTACTGCTCCAATGAAAGTTAATGAAAGATAAACCTATTCTGAATGATACAAAGAAAAAAAGGGAGTAATTACTTAGCTAAGCTATAAATTCATTCACTGTTATTAGGTGGATTTAGATTACTTGCTCACTCAAGATTAGAGATTTGAAGTACACGGCTGAAATCCTCTTTCTAATCCAGAATTGCTAAATCCTTGGGTATTTCTCCATTATCGGATTGATTTGCATCTATGTTCATGTTCAGGACATAATTTCAGTTCTCTGTTGAATATTTGTTCCTTTCTTCTCCCCTAACCACAGTCCCCTATTTTCCTGATAGCAAACACTGTAGGAAAACCAACAGCACCAACTCCTCCCAGGTTCCCCAAGGCTCCCAACACTTCATACCTCAGCAGGGTGCTGTAATTACAAACTTCAAAGCAAATGATAATTAATTATATTGAAACAAAAGATGCCAACAACATGAAACCACTTGAAAAAGAAGTTGTTGTTGGTTTTTTGGTGTGTTTTTTAAATTTTAACAAACTTGTACACAGACTTGACAAAGCTTCTTGTTTGGATTGCTGCTACCAGAAATGAAATCTAACCCCTGTGCCCTGTTGCTTGGTCCCTTTGGCCTTGCCTTGCCTGGCTGAGAGCTGTTGCTGGGTGTGTGAATGTGGCAAAGGAAGGAGGGAGCAGATGGACCTGGTGCTCCAAGAAATAGAAGCTAAGCCTCAGCTGGTCAACTGGAGTGGCCCTGATGGTGTCAGCAGAGTCATGCCAACTTATGGCAAGGAAGGACTTGGTCCTTCATTTTTTGGAAGAGGATTTTCAGACCCTGTTCCTACCGGTTCTCATATAAACCTATTTCCCTTGGTGAAATAGGCACTTGGGGAACTCCACGAGGTGCTGCCTGCCTGTCCTCATCATCATTCGGGGAAGAGGTGAATTATCTCTGGGTGAGCACTAGAGAAGATGGAGTAGCTGGTGATTTCAGTTTGCACAGTCAAGGGACTGTGCAAGGGACATTGTGTCCCCTGATTCTGCTCACTGATGCTCAACCCATGGACCACTTTGGGATAGCAGGATGTCACTTCACGTTCATCGCCACATCCTAGCAACTGAATCTCACATCAAGACAGGGGGCAAGGAGTTAACTAAGTCTTGCGCTCAGAGACCAGCTGTGGGGGATGGTGTTTAGGCAGCTCTTGAACTGTGGCACTTACTAACCTGCCCATTAGTATTGCCGGAAAAGGCATCTGTACTTTCCTATGTAAAGTAAAATAAAATCAAGAATTGTATGCAAAAAACCCCCACATTTCATCGGGGGGGGGGGGGGGGGGGGAAACGGGGGGGGGGNAAGTGTGGTGGGGGGGGGGGGGGGGGGGAAGTCCAGTGGAGATTTAACTCCAGCCTTTTGGTTTTTCAGCTGTTTAAATGGTCAGGATGCAAAGGGAGTGGTTGGGTTTTGCCCAGAGTCATAACCACACTGGTTAATGTTTCAGTGCTCAGTCACGTCTGGTTTCTAGCTGTTACCTGCTCTCACTCAACTGATTTTTAACTCACTTGGTGTTTTCCGTGCGTGCGAGATGTTTGGTTAGATGCCTTATGCTGCGTGTGTGGAAATAAAAGGCCAGCTAAGAACAGACAAGTGATTAGGCATTAGGTGAGGTATAATCCTCCCTAATCACATTTCTAAACCTGGTAGTTGGAGGTAGGATTAGAGTTATTAACATGCGGACACTAAAGCATATAATTTATTTAACAATTACTGGCTCTTTGTGAAGGGGGGTATACACAAGCTGCACCCGCACACCAGCTCCTCCATCTCATGCATGATGAAGCTGCTGTCAGTGACAAAGCCCGCAGATACAGCTCGCTGTTCACTGGCACAAAGGGCAGCAAAATAGGGGTTACCTTGAATATAAGCAGAAGCAAATCTGAAATCCCCTCGCAGGACCCCTATGCAGTCCTACAGGAGCATATCTGACATCTAGCTATTAAGCTGCGTAAATATAAACAAATAAAATAACATAGAGTGAAAAAAATTTAGCCGGTGTTTCTTAGTCTGTTCCTGAACACGTTGTAATATAGCTGTACAATAGTTTAAAAAGCTGGAACTTGCAGGATGAAGAGCAGCAGGCAAAAGCAACAACTGGGAAGTAGCAACCTTGTGCAAGAGCAGCAGGGAAGGGAATTCCAGAGCTCCTGAACCAAACTCTGTCCTGAGCATGTCATACAGTTTTCCCAGCTCAGCTGGGCACTATGGTGTTACACAAGATATTTATGCATCAGATAGACATCCTGGTAGTCAACAGATTTGTATTTTAATTCTTAGGCCTATCATGCCGGTGTACCCGTCTGCCTTTGGAGAATTGAGGTTTGACCTTGTGACTGTGCTGAGAATGTTTGGAACAGCAAGGTTTTTTACCAAACTTGTAAAATAGAATTAAAAATAAAAATCTGTGCCCCAGCCTATTGCCTGGTATGCATTAACCTACTGAAGGATATTTCCAAGTTGCTCTAAGAAGGATGTCAGGTCTTCTTGGCAGCAGAAGGACAGGATGCCAAAGCCTGGGGGCAGCTCAGTCTGACTCCAGGACCATGTAGATGCAGATGGGAAGTCCCAGGGAAAGCCCAACGCACACAGCTCCTTTGTCTGTGCTCTTTGGGTGCCACAGTCCCTGGCAAAGGCTTGGCCCTGGGCCAGTTGCACTCTTCCAGACAAGTCTTGGGCATGGTTTGGGATTTAAGTCAGGCCAGGGACCATTTGCAACAACATTTTTCACGTGCCCGCCCTGTTTTGAAAGCCGAAAGTCTAGTACTCTGGGCGTTGCTCATTCCACACCAGTCAGTTTCTCTGGCTGCGGCCAGGTGGCATGGTACGTATGCCATGCACTGCTCCGCACTGGTATACCAGATGCGTTCACGATGCTGTATGAAAAAGCAAACGATACTGCTATGGTCAGGTTTGGACCCCACATGCCCTGCTGGGTGCCTGAGGCCAGGCTTGCAGATTTAAAGCATTCTGAGGTATCTAAAAATTAAGAGGCTCCCTTTACAGTCAGTGCAGAATAATAGGAACTCCAGAGGGTCATTCATCCTACCCTAAAACTAGATCTAAACAGATTAACTGTCCTCTAGACCGGCCTCTCTTCCTGATGACTGTAGGAAGTTTAGGGCGACTAACTTAGACTTTGACATCTAACTTCTAACGTTTGGTGAAGTGTATCCAACCTGCAGGGATAAAGGGCTGGTGTTGGAGGTAGCTTCAAGGCACCCCTCAAAAGGCACTACAGATCTAGCCTGTAAATCCCACAAGTGCATTTTCTTGCGTACATTATAGAGCAAAGCCATGTTCCAAATAGTCTTTTTGGGGACTGTAAGTATACCAGCGTGGCCAGAGAGGTTGGCCCCGTTTCTCTGATCTCCCTTCTCTAGGCTTTGTTCGTGCCCCAGACAGTGGCTGCGCAATGCAGCTCCTGGCTCAGAGCACCAAGACCTTTCAGGTAATGCCTTTTATGAGAGACCTGACAGCCTTGCCAACGTTTCCAGCTGAGACTGTAATCGGGCCATGTCACAGATTTGAGCCACATCAGCCACTGTTAAGTCATGGTGCTCAAAAAAGGGCAAAAAGTCAGGAGAGGGAAACGGCAGGATCCCTTCATGGCGACAATCTTATCTGTCTGGAATTGTAAATGGTGCTGGGGTGATTCTCTTGTTCCTTTCCACTCCTCACCCTTTTGCTTTGAAGCAACCTAAGAAGAGAAACTGATGATCTGTTTCAAAATAGATGTTTTTCCAAGCCACTAGCCTTCATTTTTAAATTTATGCCAAGTGTAAAATGTCATAGCTTTTCTTCGGGCTTTATCTAGCAGCAGGAGACCATTATCTACTGACATTACCTGTTAAATAAGTGCAAACTGCCTGTAACTGCAGCATTGCATGTGCCTGGGGAATTTATGTAAGCCTGAGCTGATGTCACGGATGGACTTTGGGGAAAAAACCTAGAACACCTTAAAGAGGTAGAGTTGATTAATCAAATCATGTCTTCATCTGAAAATGTTGTACCTGCCGCTGCCACAAATAACCTCCAAGACGATGATTGAAAATATTCTCCCCTATCATTTTGTTAACTTTGTGCGTTTGACAGCACATCATTGCGTCTAGACAGTTTTGCGGGTAGGCTGACAATCAGCTGTCTGGCACTGACACATGGTAGGTGAGACGCTACATACGCTTTTCCTCCGGATCAACTAGAGGAGAAATAACAGGAACATCAGCCGAAGGATGAGAAGATAGCAGCCAGGAATGGATAATCAGAAAGAAGACCAAGCACACCGGCTGTCATTTCTCCAAGCATTTCCAGGAGAGGGCTATTCATACATGGAGCACCGTAGCTGCCAGTGCCCATCAGCAGTCATTAGGGTTTGGGCTGGGAACTTTTCTTGGGCAGAATGACTCCTGGACCCAAAGCCCATTTGAGGCATGCCTCCCCTGTGTTTCTTAAGGGTGGACAGAGTTCAGACTGACATTCCCCGACTCTCTCCCTCCCCAGACAGTGTAGTCACCTGTAATGACAAGTTTGGTGCATTGCAAAATCCACCCAGGACCTGGGTAAGCAGCCAGCCCTGAACTCCGTCTTGCTCTGGTTACAGCACTCGCAAACCCTGAGCTACTGAGTTCAATCAAGAAGTTTTCAACTCTGATTAAATTATAGACACATCCATGAAAGGGCTTTCCAGATGATTCTTCTGTTTCCTTTAACTTCAGCAGGGCTTTTTTCTCACTGGTGGGCCAGAGGCAAGCTGAGCTTCATACACAAAATTTAACAGTAATAATTGCACCCAATTCAAGGTCCTTCAAGGCTTTGCATTGTGATAAAGTCACCCATCAGGACCATGGGGCCAAAATTATCAGTCTGTGTCCTGCAAAAGCACAAACATTTGTCACCCGTGTTAGCAAAGAAGCCACCTATGGTTACACTCAACACAGTTAAGGTCAAAACTACACACAGAGGGCAGCTGGGTCCTTGAGTCCAAAAATAACTGCCAAAACTTGCCTTAAACCCTTACCATGAGATTTCGCTTTTAAGTTTGTGCAAGACGCTTGCGTTCGTTCTGCAAAGGAAGACACAATGTCCTTGGAACATCTCTAATATCACGTCTTGCCAGTGCTTGAGGTGCAGACTACTTTTTTTTTGCTTTAATCTTCAAGCCAGTGGATGGGGAACAAGACAGGGATGTTACTGTTTGTCTTCAGTTGCTGTAGATTACAAATTGCTGCAGATTACTGTTTGTATAGACTTGGAAAGCGATTTATCTTGGAATGAACACATACAACACTATTATTGGACATTAGCCTCTTTCATTTGTTTCTTGCTCTTTGCAGACCATTGCTTCTATTTCAGTTGCTGCTTCTATTTATTTGTGCATGGCGTGCATCTTCCATGTTTTCTAAGGCTTTCATCTTTTGTAGCTCTTTCTTGCCCTGTTCCTTGCTGTGACATATATCAACAGGCTGATTAAGTTCTGAATCTGACTTTTGCAGCCTGTGTGCTCTGTTTTCCTTATCTCTGGTCCTTAAAACCATATGATCTGTAATATGTTTGCTTGCAATTGTGTCAAACTTGCATGAAGAAGCTAACTCAGCTGGACTGCACTTTGGCTGCATCTATCAGAAGACACACCTCTCTATTTCCATTTTCACTAGCGATAGTGCTCTAAAACATTTAAGATCTCATTACAGTCCGACCTTTCTTCACCTGTAAATGCTAAAGTCTGAAAAATCAGAAGCTGTCCTTGCCTGTGGCTGTAAGCTGGGAGTCTTCTCCTACCGCCATGTTTCATAAATATTGACAAATTACTCTTATAGAGCGATCTGCCCAGTGCAGTAAATGTAGTCACTCAGATTGGTAGTTTTAAGACAGCTGTCTCAATGAATCAAGGCTGCACATCTCAACTTTAAGAGCAGGGACTGCATTTTGGAAAGCAGTGACTTTAAAAAGGATTTACAGGTCACTGTTGAAAACACTGTAAGCCTATGTTCCTGGTTTTACATAGCAGAGGAAATGGGGCCTTTGAATCCATAACCAGAAGACAACTGAATAAAGGCAGAGAAGTGTTATAACACTGTAAATGTATTAAATGACTGTTAATGGTTTCAGTGTCTGTACTTCAAAAAGGAAGCTGTAGAGGTAAAGAGGATTTGGGATAAGCGCTGAAGTTTGGAAATCCTCTGTGCGGTGAAAGACCAAAGAAACTCAGTTTGGATTGTTTATTTGAGAAAAACACTGAGGTGCAACTCGCTCCCAGTCGCCAAATACTTATACACAATAAAGATTTCTATGTAAAGACATCAGCCTAGCAAAACAAAACCAACAAAAAGGTATAATGAGATCTAATAGCATGAAGCTGAAGCTGAACGGATCCCTTACAGATAAAAGAGAAAGGCACTCATTTTCACCACAGCGACTTACCAGGCAGTTGGTGGATCCCTTCCACCGCAGGTTTGTTGAGCTGTCTTTTCCATGCCTGATATGGAATAGCCCAGAGCTGCAAAGTTTATGCACTCGAAAAAGGATTCTGTGGGGGAAATTATTTGGCCTTCGAAATTAATAACATAGAGTAGATGGTTGTAATGGTCCATCTTAGTCATAAATTCGAAGACTCTAGTAAAGTGTTGACTTTTAACCTCTCACTGCCTTTAAATGTGCAGCCAGAACATGGCATCAGGACAATATCCTCCCACATCTTGGTGAGAAGCTGGTCTGTGTTGCCAGAAAGGCACTTCCCAAGTACAACAGGGCAAGACTTAGTTCTGCAGATGGTAGATTTTGCTGTGCTGAGAGAGGACATGTGCCCAGCTCCAGCTTCTTGCACCAGCTTGATCCCAAGCTGGGAGAGGACAACTAACAGCTCATTCTTACACCAAGTGGCAGAGGCAGGGATGACTCCTTGAGTTCTCCCCAACATCCTCTGTAAATACGATGGCTGTCACAGTGTCACGCCAGGGCTGCCCAAAGAGCTCCTTCTTCTGTCACCCCAGCTGAAGAAATCAGCCTGCCTCCCTGGTGATGTGGAGTGCCAGGGATGGAGGCTCTAGCACAGACTTCCCTGTGGATTACACAGAAAAAGCTATCAGTTGGCTTCAAGCGTTGTTAGAAGGATAAAGATTTTTTGCATCAGTTATTCATCATGATAAATGCCAAGAGCTGAAATAAACAACATGACAGTTTTGTAATTATAAAGTCCCAGTATATTTTTAAGGCCTAATTTTTTGTTATGGCAACATTTTTATTTGGTGACATCTTCACCTGCATAACAGTAACATATGTTTTATCTCTCTAAATAAAACTAAGCAAGAAAGGATTTTCCAGGTTCTTTGAATTCTTGCTTGATCTATTCTGTCCATCAGAATAACAATAACTTTTAAAATGATACTGTCATAAATCACTAGGTTTTGAAAGCACAAAGAGAATGTTCAAAATCTGTAAGTAAAGCTTTGCAAGACCAATAATAACATAAAGAAAAACTTTTACCTCAAAGGATTCTAAACACTTCATCAACTAATATAGACAATATATACAGAGATCACTTCCAACTCGGCTACCAATCTTGCACAGATGGTGTAGAAAACTGGGGTAAATCTCATTGAGACTAATCTATACAAACATATGCTTAATTAGCATAGTGCATCTTACACAGTGTAAAACAGAAACAGACTGTATTGCAATAACTGATCACAGCATAAATTGGTTTATTTTGATCCTTCCTAGGGAGGCACAAACTATTTTTTTTATTTTGCAGATTTCACTGTAATGAATTAATTTCAGCTCCCTGGAAAAAGCAAACAGAAAAAGAAAATAAGGATGATAAAAAAATTAATCATACCAAGGTTTGCATTTATGCTGAATTTTGTTCCTACAACTGATCCCACTGCCTTCAGCTGGCTTATTCGCTGCATAGATTTAAACATGTACACAAATCCTTGCTGGACCAGGGCCTACCATTAATTCAGAAACAAAGCTATTGTCCCCTAGGCTTACTCACAAATTACACTTGTTTATTTAAGTCAATAAACTTGTATAAATCTCTTTGTAAACAAGGCTATTTCACTTTAATGATGGCTTATTTGGGGTTAGCCTAAATGTGTTTCTAATCAACTAATCCAAACTAAAGGATGTAGGCAGATGAATGGTGTAGTATTTGGAATAATAAGAAAGGACAGAGGGATAACCCGAGAAAAAAACAGAAACGCTGACAACATGAAACGTTTCTAATCTATAAAAATCAGGAAAACAGAGGAAAGAAAAGCCAGTTTCAGTGACTATTGACGACTGAGAGTGGACGTCCCCTAGCTAGCAGTGAGTGAAGGCGGTATGTCTGAATGGGTCCTCAGGGAGCTCACATGGGGAGCCCCTGTCCCTCCTTATCTCAGGAGGGAGCAGCGAAGAGCTGCTAGACCCAAGGGAGGTCCTGCAAAACCATCTCAGAGGCTCCACAGTCTGCTTAACTGCAACCTCCGCTGCCGGCCAAGCATAATTAAAAAGTGTTCTGAGTTCAAGCAGTGTAAGACATTACCGTTCATTGGCGGCGGCTGACCACACCTAAAGTTAGGCGCAAAACCGAGGCTTTGAAGCCAGGAGACTAGTATGAAATTGAGTTCACCGAGCTTATGTGTAACATCTGTGATTGCATCTGAGCTACCAAGCTCCCTAGATGGATCTGGGCCTTCGGGATTTTCCTGTAGCAAGATCTTACTGCCCAATTGTATGAAAGCCCCGATCCATTTCAGCGCAAAAAGTAAAGCAAGTTAACACAGCCCCAGAATTCAAAATTCAAGTGTTTGTCTGACTATGCCAAACTTGTCTCTCTCAACTCACTCTGCTTTTGGTTACTCAGAGCAACTGGGTTTATGTGCAAACAGGCACTAGGAATTAAGATAAGTTAAGGTAGCTAAATCATTTACTCATCCGAATTATACAGTATAAATGAGGAACGTGAGCGGATATATAGATCTTCTCATTGTGTTATGAATTTCTTACAGAAGATGTCACTTCTAAGGCTTACTGTCTAACTCCATTCCATCTGATAAATGTAATGTACTTTATAACATAAACACCAACCAGTTTGTACTGTGATGGGTCAGAAAGGCATATCCTTGCTTTTAGCGCATTATTTTGAATACTAGTTATTTCTTAAGTCCACTTTGTCAAGGGTATAAGACAGACACAGCAGGCTTACATCAAGGGCTGTCAAATTTTTTTGCACTGTGGGACTGTTTCCCTTTTTTTTTTGCTTTGCTTTGAAATCTCCTAACAGCCCAGCCTGAAACGACAGTGATGTACGTAATATTGGAAACATACTTCTGCATTTCAGAAGAGGTAGTGAACAGATTTGAGTTTCAACATTTCAGAGAAATTTCATTACTGAAAAGATAAATAGAAGAGCAGAAATATGAAATGCCTTTTTATGTATTTTGCTGTTACTCCCAGCCTTAAGTCACAGCTTTGGTTAAAGTTTGAGGAGTACTTGGCCCTTTGCCCATATTTAATCTACTATATGCCGGTATGACTGGGTAGAAGTTCCTTTTCATTTTGGAGATCTTTATGCCTCACGCAATAGCTTCCTTTTCATTTATGATGTTAAAGCTCTTCTCTAGTCACTTCCATGTAATGCCTGTTTGGACAGTACGCCAGCAGTTAGTTGCCTTGAAAATGAGCTGACATGCTCCTCATTATGTGATGGGAAAAGCATAGTGTGGTGTCCTCCGTAACCCTCTTCATGCTGCCTCAAGAAGCAACACAGTGTGAAGCTGCTTACCAACTTCATGTGATATAAGGAGAAGTGGTTTAAGCCCGTACTTCACCCTCTGAGGTTGAGGGAGACACAATCTCAATCCTAGAGAAGTTGTTTCATGCTGTTACCTACACGAGGGGATGTTTTTGCAAGTGTTGCGCTGCTCTCCCCTGTGGCAGGCAGTCCTACAACGACATGGAAAGGATGCTTTCATGCCATTTGGCCATGAAGTAATGCGGCATGAAAGGGAATCTGTCCCCCTCTCAGTTACCAGACCCAGCTCCTCTGTGTGCCATTCTCTCTTTCGTAATCTTTTGCAGATTTGTGGAAGATGAAAGCTAGCTTCACGTAAGTTTCGAGAGAAAATAACATGCTCAAATGGCATTTACAGTAAGCAGGGAAGCAGCACTACAGTCTCTGATGTAAGAGACAAAGCACTTATTGAAGTATATGCTAGTGCTTCAACAGAATGAGCTAAGAAATCTGGGAGCATTTAGCAGTGGTTCTCCATGGATTTATGGTAATTTTTGTCAGACGTTATTTCCCATCTTGAACATGCTGGCTGATCTTTATGCATCGCAACTCTGTTCAAAGCTCTTCTCTCCCCCCCCCTACCCCCAGTTTAACAGGTCATTTTGACATATTGGTAATAATGACCTCAACACAAAACCTATCTGCTCTGCCTCTAAGCCCTGCCTTCCTGGCGTTGCACTTCACACTTGTCTCCACCTTCACGTAGTGATATCTGATAGTGTCGGGTCGTTTAGAAATCCTAGGTGTCTTTGAAGTTATCTGATACTGATGTTGTATTTCTTTTACCTCTTAGGGAATTTGGTTACAGCCTTTGGGAAGTCAACATGTATTCCCTGTAGCATAGTGCAGCCAGCGACGGTTTCATCATGTTTTCTTTAGTTCTTAGATTATTTCCCTTGTTCTTTCTAGCAGACAGGTGACTGTGAAATACCACTGTGCTGCTTCTGTCTCTCTGCACAAGAACGCCGTTTGTGAGGATGTTGATCCCTCTGACACACGTTAGCATACCTTGTGAGAGATGCTGATGCTCTTCCACTGCAGGTTCAAATCCAAATGGGACTGTCAACCATCTGTACCTAACCGCTAATGTCCAAAATGTGCTGAGCTACACGGTTTAGTTAAAGTATCCAGCTTTGGTATCAGGGATTGAGTTTTGCTGTTTCTTTGTTTTTACCAAATCAGATACTATTTCTGTAGTTGCAGGTGTGTGGCTGGGAGCCCTTTCTCAAGCAGTGTTTAAGTTGCAGATGCGTATCTTGCCTGGCTTCTCCACGGCAACCATGCTCCTCAGGTAACTTCTAGGCTCTGCGATTTGCAGCCCCGATGCCGCCTTCTTCCATTTGCTTTATTTCTCCTGCCGCTTGCCATTTCCTTTCCTAAAGAAAGGAGGTTTATGCACACATTGAGGTTTTTTTGTCAGAGTCCCCCAAGATAAGCTTGTCAACCTTCTGACCTATTTCAACCAACCCTAACAGAGACGCAGGACTTTTGGAAATACAAGGTCTGTCAAGTTTCATGGCAAACAGCGGCTGCATTAGAAAAGAAAAACCTTGTTAGTGCTCCGCCTGGGAGAAAGGCAGAGAAAGCTCAGCCCTTATCAGCACTGTTTGGCTTCCTTGGCAGTAGAGAAATGGTGGGCAGCTGGCCAGCCAGCACACGCATAGCCCTCAACCAGCCATAGCATGTGCTGCTCTGTGCCTGGATGGCAAGCCAATAAAAGTAGGTTGGGGACATAGAAGTGAGCTTTGGATATATCAGAAGTTAGCCTCGGGGATATAAGAAGAGAGGGGGCTGTGGATCTATTGCAGTGGAGAGGTGAAGGGAACGTCTGACACAAATCTATAGAAAAAGTGAGCTTAATTAACTTGCTGTTCATAGAGAAAATTCTCTCTGAATGCAGTGAAACCTCCACAAAGCAAGTGCTGTGCTGGCTGAATAGCCTGTATCTGTTTCCAGGTAAAACATGCTTGGAACACCTCCTTATCTTTCAAAAACATGATGGTAATCTGTTAGCAGCTCTGCATTGTCTGCAGCGGGTGTCTTCTCCATTTTACTTTCGTGTTTATTTCATGACCGGCTTGAATCTCAAACTGATGGAAGTGGGGAAAAAAAAACCCCAACAAAAATCCTGAATAAGCTACTTGTCTGCTTCAAGGTGGGAAAATCCAAGCACAGACGAGGCAAGAGGGAGATTTCTGCGAGTCCACATCTATCATCTGTCAGAAGGGCTAAATGATGGGAGAGGTGCCTCACCTGGTTCCTGAGAATACCAAGCCTGTTGAGATGGGATACATGCCCAAGATGCTGAATCATAACACCTACATCACTAAGTGCAGAAGCCGTTTCAGTCTGGAAGAGGAGCGCGACTCTGGAAAGCAAGCTGTTAACGCTGGTAAGATGGGTCCTCAGGTATAAGAGAAGTGGCCTTCAGTTGAGATATATGGGGGCAGCGGGGAAATAAGGAAAAGTATCAAAAAGTGGACGCGAAAAAACAGAGCATCTCCAACAGGCTTACAGCAAAGCAGGAACGGATCTTTTCACCCAAAGCAAGCCCAAACAAACCCCGTTAAACTCCCATCTTGTGGCTTCCCACGTGTGCTTCGGGGAACCCGCTGGGCATCACCACAAGGGCCTCTGCAGACAAAGCAGCGATGGGTTTCGCACGCTGGCGGGTCCCCGGCCGCCAACAGGCTCTGATTTACTTGTGGTGAGCCTGGGCGTTTACTTAGGCCCAGGAATTCAGTTATATTACATCATTACCACACCACAGGTGGTTAAAGCTGTGAAGAGTCTACTGAAGGCAGGCGCTAAAAAAAAAAAACCAACCAACAACTTGAGGGGAAAACCGCTTTCTTAAGAGCCATTGAATACAAGGGGGGCAGCCCCAAGGCCGGTGCAGGCAGACAGCAGGCAGGCTTCAGGGTGGCCTCGTCTCAGCGTCACACCTTGGGGACCGTCAGGATGGCAGCAGCTCTGCAGGGCCTGTCCTAGCCTGAAGCCGTAACGCGATCGCAGCAGACGAAGTCTTGGGCAGTTTAAATCTGTTTGGGGATGAGATCAGGGAAGTGGGGCCAGGGGAGCAGGGCCGCGCCGCCCTCAGGCCACGGCTGTGGGGACAGAGGGGCGTCGCGCCCTGAGGGGCCGCCACGGCTCCCAGCCCGCTCCGGCCCTCTGAGGGAAGAGGTTTTGCCCTCCCTTATCCAAGGAGCGTTTAAACTTCGGTTTAGTTGGAGCTTTATTGGCCGCTCGAGGGCAGGCGGCCCGGGGAGACCCCCGGGCCGGGCCCGCCGCGCAACGTGTGGTAAGTTCAGGCGGGAAGGTGCGCACTACTTTTTCTCAGCTCCCACCCGCGCCCGACGCGGAAGGTTACGGGGGCCGGCAGCGGTGCTCGCCCACGCCTCCAGTGCGGCTGCGCGCCTGCGGGTCACCCAAACCGCCGTCCCGCTTCTCCCTTCCCGATCAACCGCCCCTAGCGGGCGCGTGGGACGAAGAGTGACAGCAGGCGCGGCCAATGAGCGGCGCCTCCC
>WAAD01009990.1:394642-413903 GCA_013389945.1 Fregata magnificens | reverse complement strand
CCGGCACAGCCCCCGAAGGGGGGCGGGGAGGGCCGGCTTGCGCCCCCCCGTGTGTGTATGGGGGGTGGTGGTGGGGGGGAAAGTTCTGCTTCTCCTTCCTTTCCCCCTCCCTCTCTGCCCGGTCTTTTTTTCTTGCAGCGATCAGGTGTGCGAAACTTCGTGCCGGGGTGGTGGAGAAAGTTAGGAGCGAGTTGTAAAGAAGCGTTTAGGATTGCAGGCTTCAGCCAGTGCCCTTTTGTCTGTTCCTCTCCTAGTCCAGAGCCATGGATGTGAAATCCACGCTGCCTACATGAGACACGTACATGCGAATTGAGATTAGTGGTTTTCTTCGTGGCACTAGTTTTAAGGTTGTATCTATCTATGCGTTGTAAGATGTAAACAAACATAATCTGTTAAGTGTTTCATCTACCTAGATAAGCACACGGGAGAAGTTGGGTTATGATAAGCACAAGTAGTTGGTGTTACTGCAGAGTTGTCGAGTTCCTAGTTGCAATTTGTTTTTTGTGAGGAGTGGAGGGGAAGAGAAAAAGTGTGACACAGTGCAGTCTTTCAGTCTTCACTCTGGAGAAATAAAAAGAAGGAAAAAAAGTGGGTGGGTGAAGAGCCCTTGTGATAGTCTTGGAGAGCTGTTGAATTGAGCAGCTGGGATTCAGACAGCAGCCTAGTCTCATGTCTTTTTGGTTGTCTGTCACAGTTTTTGACCAAAAAAACCCCCAGCACATGTGTGTTGCACTCTTTTCAAATACTTTACAAACAAGTGGATAGCATTAAGAAAAAGTTTTGCTTACTGGGTTTACCAAACAAGTATTTCTGAAAATGCTGCTAGTGAATGCCGCAACTGGTGTATATTGCGTGTAGAGCTCATGTTATCACGGTTCATGGTTAAAAACGAGCCAGATTGCATCTGTAGCAAGAAGTTTATTATGACAGCTTATTAGGAGACCGCACATAACAGCAGGTTTTTCTGTTCTTAAGTGTTCCTCTCTTAGCCTGGAGAGCTGTACTTTCAGACTCATTCATGACATTATTTCTGTGGGGGCTGGACTCTGTAGTGAGAGACTGATTAGTCTTTGCTCTATTCTCCAGACCGAACACCCCCCCCCCCTTTGTTAAGGCAAAAGGCTTCTCTTAGCAGAACAAGGTTGCTGTTTAGACTTTCCTGTGCTTTATCGCAGTGTTGGAGTTCGCATGGTGCGCGAGTAGATTATTTGTGTGTGTGTGTTTGTTCTGAGGCGTAGCTTTAAAACTTCAACATTTGCAAACTCTAGTGAATTAGATGGGAATGAGAATGTAAGTAAAGGGGAGGTTTTTGAAGTCCCTTCCCCCCGTTTGCTTAGCACTATCGTGATGAAAGATAGCGTTAGTTACAAATGCCTTTAAAAAGAGGAAGGGGAGGATCTCATTTAAGCTGGTTTAAACTTAACTCAAAGATGAGTCTAAGGACATATTTAACAATATATTGGGAAGTTTAATAGAGTAACCTGGTAGTTGATTGTTGTTCTGCTGTTGTGTGGGTCAGACTCGGGCTACGCTGACAGTCACCAAAATGAACAAAAGCGTTTGAAGATCCAGTTTTCTTTATGGAAGAAGCTGGGCGTGTGTAACATAATCTTGGAGAAGAACTGGCCAACTATCCTGAGGTTCTGTTTGATGATAAAAAGAATGACACAATTGAAAAAATGAGGTTAAAAAAATTGGTCTCTTAACTGATCTCTTTTTTCCCTCCACCCAGAAGCTAGATTCATGAACAAAATCAAATAAGTTTGAATTACACAGTGAATCTCCAAATGAAAGGCGCTCCTAGGTCCTCCTCCATCTTCCTGTTCCACTTGATCTTTCAGAAGTGTTGAGCACCCGTTGATATAATTGAGTTTATTGGAGCTCAAAAAAATCTCTGCTACTGAGAGCAACTTTAAAAAACAAAACTTGTTTCCATCTCTCTAATCCCTTTCCCACAAAAGTACTGGGAGAACAGGCTTTGTAGGAGGTTCTGGATAACAATGAATCTGAGCTCTGCTTGAGACTGAAGAGAATTCCAAAGTTTTGTTTATATAAAGAAAGTACGCAAAGTTTTAATTATTATAAAAAGTATTCTGGAGTTTTCAAATGTGTTCAACGCTGCTTTAATGATTGTGCATGTAAATGCCCTGTAATTGAAAGCATCCATTTATGGGCCTGACTTGCTAAGTGAGCTGTAAATTCTGCTTTTCAGATTGGATTTAATGACTTTTATCATAAAGCCACAAACTGGTTGTGAACTGTGCCGAGAGGCAAACAATACCTAAGCTTACTTTGCCAAAATATTTGTAATTGTTGATTTGTTAAACTGAATTGCTGCAGGTCATGCGATGGGATTAGTTTTTTGTAATAGAATGGAGAGTACAGGCAGCCCTATGTTCAATACTCTCTGGGCTAGAAGAAATTGGCTACTGCAGAAAACCTTCCTAAACATTGCTGCGCACTTCCAGTAGAGAAACTGTGTTATGAACAGTAAGGCTTCGTTCCAGATAACTTTTTATTACGGTTATGTGTGTTTGACAGCCATAGTGTGAAGTAAGACCAAGAAGAGGCTGCGAGAGAACAGTTCCTGGGTCCCCTATCAGTTTAGTCTGGGGCTCAAGCTTGATTTAATTACACTGGAGCGATACGAGCTTAACATAAGACGCTCTTCAGTGCAGAGTGAACTCTGCTTATCGGGGGTGGGGGGGAACTAGCCTGTTTGAAGAACATTTATGTTAGGCCTGTTTTGAAAGTGAACTTGCATTAACTAATTGTTAAATGCAATTGTTTATGGTTTAATAAAGTGGAGAAACTGCTAAGCTATACAGATAAAAACTGGAGCAGGTACCTACGTACCTGATAATCAGTTCTGCGAATATTCCTGTCAAATTTGGCCCGGGAGTATTTATCTCCTAAAATAATAAATGCCTGTTACACATGGAAAATTTTAGTCAAAACAAATGAGGTGAGAAGGGCTTAAACTGCTGTGGTTTGGAGTGCTTATTCTGTGCTTTTGTGGGGCTATTAAGGCCTTTTAGTTTTAAGGAGCAATACTGTGAGGTTGTTCATAATACTAAGTACGTGGAAGAAGTTTGCTGCTTTGCAGAGACAGGTGGATTGGCTGACTGCAGTTGTGGTAATTTTCCTCTTTTGTAATTCTAGGCGAGTTGCTAAAATACATCGGTCCTATTAGTAGTTTAATCAAAGGTCAGTAAAATTAACATCTCTTCTTCTTTCTCATGTCTCCAGTTGCATGCAATTTTAGTGTACTGTGAATGCATGTGTTAATACAGCGTGCTAATTTTCTAATAGCAATATAGCTTTTCATTACTATATTTGTCTGTAATGTGCAGTATTCCTTAGTAATTGAAGAAAAATCCAGCTTCTGAAGCTTTCATAACATCATGATCATGCTTATTTTACTTCTGTGTATGAGAAACATGAGTTTTATCTTTTGATTCATAATCAAACTTCATGAAATGAGTGAGAAGAAAAAAAGTCTACTTTCAAAGTAGGTGGGTAATTTTGTTTTCAATGAGCTGTATAAAGAGAATACAGTTATGCAGAGTTTCAAGATGCATTGCAATACTAGAGCATATTAAATTTAAAAATTAATGTGTAAATTGATTCTGTATATAGGCACGTTACAAAATCCTCATTCTAAAGCTGACCCAGAGGAAGAATTTTCTTTGCTCCTGTCCCCCCAGATCACAAGCAGCCTGCCTTGAACTTCGTTGGTTCATGTCAAAGCTGAACTGGGACCTTGGCTTTACTTCTCTGAGCTTTGGCCTGTGAGTGGGCCAGATGGAGCTGCGGGCCAGATGGAGCCCCTTGGGAGGGAGCTCTTAAGAGCCACTCCCCACTGCTGGCCTAATTGGCTGAAAAGCTGAACTGGGGGGTGGATCTGAGGGCATTGCTCACTAGGGCTGGATTCGCCTTTCCCCAGCTCTCCACCCCCACCTTCCCCAAAGCAAACAACCCCAAACATCCAGAAACCAGTAAGGGAATACTTGAAGCTGTCCTACTGTGACCTGAATATGAGGAGAGAAGAATGGGCACAGTCTCACTTTCTTATGTGGTTGTTCTTCAGAAAAGTATGTATGTGGCAGTAGGTTTGAGCTTCTCCAGTATGACAAAACCAGGTGTCTGTAATATGCATTTGTAGAGGAAGAAAGAATTAGCCCTTCTGGAATCTCAAAAGGCAGTTTTTGGAGGGGTTGTGGGTGCAATAGAAGAAGTGAAATGTCTTCTCTTGTCTGTTCCTCTGAGTGCTTTAACTAGAATGTATTCTGTCTGAGAGGGAAAAGACTGGCTTTGATTTTAGTTTGAACTTCATACAGAATTCAGGTTTCCTGTGAGTTGAGATCATTAACATTGGGGAAAACTTTCTCAGATTCTGCTGAGAATAAGCTGTCTCCTTGTTGTTTAGAATAACACAGCCTGAAGGATCCAGAAGCAGATCATAAATTAGTTCTGTTTTGCTTCTGTTCAGTGCAAGATGAAACACTTGTTTTATTATTTCTCTAAGTCTTAATGACTTTGCCTTAATATAGGAGACATATGCAGTACTGCATAAGCTATGCCCTTTAAAACTTCAACTCTGTATAGTTTAGCCTAACGTAAGGTCTTGATGCTGCCTTAAGTGGACTGTGCTTCAATTAATGTTACCTTATTGTGAAGCCACTGATATCACAGGCATGCATGTGGAGGGAAAGGGTGGATGTTCCATCCTCTTCTAAAAGATCTGAAACATTGTGCACATGGTGAAATTGATAAAGAATCTTGTCCAAATTCCAGGATTAATGAAAAAAATATTGCCTTTTAAAAAAATCACAAAAATGGGACTAAAATAGGGAGGAGATGAACTTGTAGACTCTCTCTCTCAAATGCCATAACTTATTTTCCTCGATCTTCTTTCCTCAGGAGCTTAACTTCTGTCCTCTTTATTCCAGAAGATCTCTCGCAAATGAAATTCCTCTAAGCCAGAATACTTCTAGTAAAACCAGGAGAGATCAGATTTCTTTATTTCAAGTTTAAGATGAATAAGCAGACTGATATGAAATATGTTGCATAAGGCTTTAGAATAAATTAGCCAGAAATCACTTGATATTTTTGGTAGCACCAGTGTGTTTATAGTATGTTCCAGACACTCAGGAAAGGAAAATTTCCCTTGAAGATTTTAGTCTGCTAGCATGCTGCCCTTAAGGTTTTCTTCATCTTTTATGCTTAGTTATTGCTGGGATCATGGGCTTAATATTTAATACTTGTTCCAGAGAACCAGAGTAGAATGGAATAATAGCAGACATGACTCAAACTGTGACTTTAAAAGTTGCCAACTATGACACTGTTTGACCAACTATAGAAACATGTGTGCATCAGGAGGCAGAGATACACTACGGGGGCAGAGATGAAACAAATACCACCAAAGTTAGGCAACTTGTAAATTTTCCAGTATTAATCTGTTGGGAATAACAGCACGTGCTCCCTATGTTCCAGCAATCTAAAGAAACGCTTATACCTCTCTGGGCAAGAGAGCGAGTACTCCTTGAATATTCAAAGCTGCAGTTATAAGGCAGAATCCAGAGAACATGGAAAGGGATAAAATAGTGGAAGTTTTCTGCTCTGTATGGCACTGCTGCCTTGATACTAATAGTTCAATTATAGTTGAGCTCAGAAAGGGGTCTTGAAAATCTCCCTGCAATTACTTACAGAGTCCCAATATGTTGGTGTGTTGTAGTGGGAATAGTACACGGGAAGGTAAAAGATCAGATATGGGCTATGATGTTGGGCCTCAGTAGAAGAGAGGGAGCAAAGGAGAGGCAGTGCAGAGAATAAGCAATGGCAAAGCACATTTAAGGTCCTTAAAGGCTGTAAATGAGTACTCAGTTTTTGGAGGTGGTTGGCTGTAGACTACAAGGAAATCACAAGAACTATATTGCAAGGAAGAAGGCATATTACATATTTAGCATGTATGTAATCTGTGGCCATTTTAGCTTGTTTGTGGAAATGTTTCTTGCAGTGTTGGCAAAGATTGTTTTCTGGGTGCATTTGGGGAAAAAGCATTTTATATCTTTTTGTGGATGAGGAAAGTGTACAAGGAGAAAGGCCAGAGGAATGTTTTTAGTGAGAGGCTGGCATCAGCAGCAACAGTGTATGGGAGGAACTTTGTTTAGGAACAAAGATCAAAACTTATATTACTGTATCAATTTGACAGCAAAAGTTACAGGTGCTGAATTGAAATGGGATTTGCTGGTCAAAAATGAGCTGCAGCAGTGACTCCTAAACCCGTTGGTGTAAACATGGTGTCTGAGACTGTCTGGGTGGATACAGATAGAACCCAACGCAAATGTAGGGCTCCTCATTTTTATTTGAGCTCCTGACAGATGTTCAGCAGCCGAGTGTGTGCTGTCTGCCTTCTGTCTCCAAATTCCTCATGAGGTGTAGATTTCTGTCTTTGTACTTTATAATTATAATGTTGAGAGGTTTAGAATAATATGACCAAAAAGATAAGTGAAAAGATAACCATAGACTGATAGAATTTTTCTGTGGTCTTTAGATCAGTCCTTATGCAATGTCTTCAAGTACTTGTAATTTAATTGAAGTAGTAAAGCTTTCAGGCTTGGCATCTGCCCAGAGGAGCTTCCCAAACTGTATGAGCTGTGTTCAGATACTTTCTTTGTGACAAAAGGCTAATAGTCCTCTATTTGAGGGAGGGACGTGATTCAAATGTACAGAATCGTGAAGCTTTTGGAGGAGATGAATACAAACAGTTCTTCAGCAAAGCTTACAGTGGTAAAACAAGGGGCACTTTCTGACATTAGAAAGAGATCAAATTAAAACAGCTAAAAGAACTTCTTTAGACAGTGGGCAGTTAAACTCCAGTGCTGTCTGCCACAAGAGGTTGTGGAGGCGGGTTCAAAAAGTGGTTAGATGAATTTGTGGACAACAGGTCCATAAATGGCTGCTAAAGGGAATAGGTAGGAATGTAGCCTTTAATTTTCTCCTGTAGCAGTTTAAGATGCTGAAGAACTATGAGGAGAACGGGCTACATAAAACAGCCTGGTTCATGCACTTTCCTTGAGTAGCGTGACCTTTTGCCACCTTTGGAGATGGAGTGCTAGGCTAGATGCACTCTTCTGACCCAGCAGGGTATTTCTTATTAATTTCTTTATTGCTGCTTTTTCCTTGCATAATTTGCATTTATTGAAATTGCTCAGAATTCAACCTAACCATGCCTTGCACTTTGCAGTGCCTCCTCTAGGCTTGGAGAAGAGTGCCACTTTTGCATAAATTAAGCTGGCTGAAATATTCTCCTGTGAGTATTCATCACAATCAGCTGAAGTATTAAGCTGAACGAAGTCCTGTCCTACTTGTGTCACATTCTCTCTGCTCAGCCTTTGAAAGATACGGGGCCACTACTGGAATAACTTAGTGAAATTCTTATTGATACTCCTGGCAAATCCCTGACATGGCAAAACAATAGCTAGAAGGAAGAAGTTAGCTTAAGCCTCCCAGACTCTTAGTCTGCAGCTGTGGTGTATGTTGTGTTTTTTTTTAAATAGCTACTAAACTGCAATAATCATTGTAATAAATGGCTCTTTACGCCTGTCCCTTTGTGGGTTGTTTTTTTGTTCGTTTGTTTTAAAAAAAGCTAGTTTTCACAGGGGTAGCAGATCAGCCTGTGCTTTCTAACAGCTTCTACGGAAGCTGGATAAGCACATGTCTGTAAGGGGACTGGTTAAAACTAAGTATAATATCTGGAAATTTCTGATTAGTTAGGTTTGAGCTTATGGTCTTCTGGAAATGGGAGAAGAAAGATTTTTTTTTTTGCCTTGAGTATGTCAAAATAGTATGAGAGTTCAAATAGAAAGGAAAAACTGAAATATATGGGGTTTCTAAATTCTTTCCTGCTGCAAGACTTAAATCACTCAATGTGCATTTGAAGCAGAAAGGCAAATATTAGTTTTAAAAAAGCACCAGAGAGTACAGAAAATGATATATAGATCAGTGTTATGTCTTAAGGGAGAGAATACTGCAAAATTGGACACCTCATCACAAGGAATATTGTAAAGCTGAAAAATTAGATAAAAGCATTGATAATGTTTAGAGGGCCGGGAAGAATAGGCAATTTACCTTGGTGGTAAATGAGACCCTACTGAAGCGTGTGTTTTATAAGACTGACAATCAAAGGAGTATTCTGGGGCATTGAAAGGTGTCAAATTTGAAGCTGAAGAACAGGAAATAGATATATTGTGTGTCAGTGAGCTCCATAAATGGGAGAAGAATTGGTGTGTGGATAAGCAATGGTAGTTGTAGTTGGTTTGCTCTATCTGTCAGCATTGAATGTAATGTTCAGATATTACACCATCAATTGCTAGTGTTTAAAACATGATCTTTGAAGCAAAAGAGGCTATCCGCTTTGGTTTGGTCTTTTTTTAATTTCTTGCGTATGCCTCTGAAGCATCTAATGTTGGCCTTGCTCAAATGTTGAAGTCTTTTTATAAAGCTCAGTGTGACTGCCGTTCCCGGTTTCAGAAACCTAGTGTGAGTGTTTCTTAAAACAGCAGCGGCCATGCAAGCTTCCTGTTTCATCTGTGGAGCTACCCAGTGTACTGGATTAGGGGTCTAATATATTTCACTCCCAGGCCTGCAAACAGTTCAGAACACGTGGAAAAGGGCGTAAGACTGCTTAATTTGGCTTTGCCACTAAAATAAATTACCTAAATTAAAGTACATGGCTGGGTTGCATTTCCAGTGATGCGGTCAATGCTAACACCGCTGCTGAAGGCTGGGGCTGGAGTCCTCTGTCCGCATTCCTGTAACTCACCTGACATCTGTGAGCTGGTGCAACTTGTTAACCTGGAAGAGAAATAACTCAGAAAAAAAAAAAAAAACCCAAACCAAACCTTGATCAGTTTTTACTTGGTTATCTAGCTGAGCCTTTGTGGAAAGGTATCAGCACTGGTGCCGAGGTGGTGGTGGTGCCACAGGAAAGAAAGGAAGGAGACCTGGGCTTCCTGTGGCAGGAAGCTGTTGCATTGAATCTCTACCCTGAGTGTCCTATTCAGTATTTAATTTGACATTGCTGGATATTGAATTTATTTTTCTTGTGTTTGCTGCAGCCAGGGCTCCAGTGCAATGCTTCTGCGGGCTGTAAAACGTGCAGTCTGAAATATTGGGGGCAATTCTGTAATAATTTAATATTATTGAAAGAATAAAACTTCTTTTCATATTATAGTCTTGTGTGAAAATGAATGCTTTGACTTTTTACCAAGGCCTCTACTGACAGGACAAGGGGCAACTGTTTTAAACTGAAAGAGAGTAGATTTAGATTGGATATAAGGAAGAAATAACTTTACAATGAGGTGGGTGAGACGCTGCAACAGGTTGCCCAGAGAAGTTGTGGATGCCCTGTCGTTGGAAGCGTTGAAAGTCAGGCTGGACGGGGCTTTGAGTCCACCTGAGCTGGCGAAATATGTCCCTGCCCATGGCAGGGGGGTCGGACTAGATGATTTTGAAAGGTCCCTTCCAACCCATACTATTCCTCTCATTTAGGATTGATTATTTTGAATCACTTGCATAAAGTTACCAGTGTTAATCTTGAGTCCCTGTTCATTGGAACTTCTGTCTCCTTGACCCCAGAAAACTACAATTCTTGCTTCAGTTGTATTTTTAGGTGCTCTCAGAAGCTGGTGTATGGAGGTATAATTTAGTTGAAACTGAAATGTCATTCCTACTGAATGTTCTGTTTTGTGGAAGTTGAAAAGTTATGATTTAAAGTTACCTGTAGAATATAATCTAGTGTTGGTTGACTTGTTGGTCCTCACTGAAACAGCAAAGACATGACAAGGCATAAATTAGCCATGAATACTGTATCCTGAAGTATCCCAAATCAACCATGCTGTTTTGCAGATGGGAAATTTCAATAAGATGAAGTTGGTATATTCTGGATAGAAGTGAGGCATGCGCCTGTACAGGATGGAGAGGCATGTAAGCTGCCTTGAAAGCTCAAATCGAGTAGCCTGAAGGTAGTGTTAGCTCTTAGCTAAAACAAGGTATTTTCAGCTGACTGAACTAACTTATACAGCTTGGAAATAAGGTAACTCTCTGGAGTTCAAATACTCATTTACTGCCTGGAAATAAGGTGGTTTTTGACTTCAGTGCCATACTTCTATTCGTAGGACCTTTATGTCCTCAAGCAATTTCTAACAGCTGTCTGCCTGAAATAATACAGTTGATTTGGGGCTGATGTTTTAATATTGAAAACTAGCCTAAGAGAAGCTGCAAAAACAAGATTTTTTTTTCTAAATTTCTCTCTTAAATGATTTGAAGTGCAAATTGCAGTGAATGCTAAACATAGCCCAAGTTCCAGCATACCTTCTAATCTTTCCTCTTATATAAACATCCTGATCAGGTAGTTGATACTGAATGAAAGGCTATCAAAATTGGAAACAGACAGTTCTGCTACTCAGGTGCCTGCAAACTAAGATTTTAAATATCCTTTAATGAATTTTGAAAGACTTGATGGTTTTAAGTACTGCCAGTTGAGAAGATTACTTATTTGTAGGCCATTGAACTCTAGATTGAAAGATGGGAATAAGCTTATTACCAAACTTAGGAGTGAATTTCAAATCGGTGTCCCTAGTAGAACAAAAATCTGTAGTTATTTAAAACATGACAAACAAAATGAGAAAAGGCTTGTGAAATGGCTGACTGTTGGAAGACTTCTGTCAAGCTGTAATGACTAAATGACATTCCAAACACAATTTTGCTTGCTAAATTAATTTGGAGACGGGCAGGACATGGATATATGTGTATGCAATTTGTCTATCACTTGTGGAAAATTTTAATAAATGGCTAAAACCAGCCAGCCTAGGTGCAAAGCTAGACTCGAGTTAACTTCTGTATTTTCTGGAGTTGACTTTAGCCAGGAAAGACTTGAGGAAAAATTAAATGTCTAATCCAACAGTAACCTTACTCTGCACTAACTGTTGAAGAGTCTGCAGCAGATTTGCGTTTTTAACTTTATTGACGAAGTACCTAACCATGATGCAGACTACTTCTGAACCGTTATCTGACTTGTTTTGGGAGGCAGTGCCCTATGGCATTCGGTAATGAAAGGTTCTAAGCAAGGCATTAGTTTCATGTGAAACCTCAGTGCTAATGTGTCTGTTTTGGTTTGTGTTTTTAGGGATCAGACGGGAATCTCTAATTTATTGCTTGCTGAGTGTTCTGTCTGGTGAAAGTCATGTCATCCATATTGCCGTTCACTCCACCAGTTGTGAAGAGACTTCTGGGGTGGAAAAAATCTGCTGGTGGCTCTGGAGGGGCTGGTGGTGGTGAGCAGAATGGCCAGGAGGAAAAGTGGTGTGAAAAAGCAGTGAAAAGCTTGGTCAAGAAGCTAAAGAAAACAGGACAGCTGGATGAGCTTGAGAAGGCAATTACCACTCAGAATTGCAATACAAAATGTGTGACGATACCAAGGTAAGTGCTGTTGTGCTTGAAATTGTTACAACCACTTAAGAAATGGTTAAATGGATGTTTAGGCTATCCTGTGAACAAATGATTAAAAAATCGGTTGCATGCTTTTGATTCTTTAAAAATTCTTTAAAACCTATTTTGGCTTTACATAGTGCTTGCTTACAGCTGAACCACATGCTTTGTAAAGTCACAGTTTCTAATAATAACTTTACATTTCAATTTTCATTATTATGTAGATTCCAATTTATATGTATTCTGGTGGTGCTCAGCACAGCTCTTAGTTTGTATCACTGCCTTATGCTTTTATTTAATAACCCTGTCTATAATCGGAGGGGCATACTTGAACCTACACTTCAACTTAAACAAAAAAAAGACTAGTTTTTCCTTGGTCAACACTTCAGTCATCTAATTATTTTCAGTTGTATATGGTAGTTTCACTTAAGTTGTACAAGCTGCATCCATTCTCCCTTTTGAAGGGATATTTTATCTTTGGAGGCAGGTTGTCTGAAGACCAGTTATTTACTGTAATTATTATTTGTTATTGGTTAATGAAAGTGCTTTTTATTTAATAACTTGGAGTATTTCTAGAACTGCTCTTTTGCTCCTGATACGTATATACATCTAGGTGAATGACTTGCATTTTACCCCTTTGACTTTCTCAGCTTAATTCATAGCAACTGCTGTGCGAGAGGCAAGGGTTAAGTTTGTAAGTATAATGCAGTCTCCTCTCGATTCATGTTGTACAGAAATCCCGCTAAGGTGCATGTGTAAGCTCATTATGTGCAACATAAGTATCAAATCACTTCACAGATGTGTTTTTCTATGAAAAAGCTAGAGGATGTCGTGGCACAGGAATATTCTGGGCGCTTAGCCCCTTGACACTTAAAATAATTTCTAGGGGAGAGAAACTGCATCTGGTTTACGACCTTAATTTCTGTATTGGCACATTCATCCCAGCTACTTTTAAACTTTGTGTTAATCATAGCGCAAGCTAGATTTGACTGGTGTCAGTAATGATTTCCATATATCAAATGTGTTATAGGTGTTATAATGGTTTTAGCATTCTCTTTTAGATTTGACACAGCTTTGTGGGAAAATCATGAGCATGCTCTGAATGGATGACTACTTTAATTCTGTTCTCTTTTCTGTTCACAAATTTGTTTCTAATGCTGCCCTCTGCTTGTGTTTTCTTCCCTAGAGCAATCCCAAAATTCTCTGGGTTTCCCTTCTGCTTTCTTCCTTTTGCCAGCTGGAACACAATCAGAAATAAAATGGTAGAGCTTACTTGTCTTAGTGTGTATCAGTAGACCAAGGTTGAAACCTGTAGGGATATATATTTCTTGACTTGACATGAGATGACTCTATGTATTTAGCAAGTCTTTACCATGACAAGGACAAAATGTTTAATTGGAAGGCGTTTCATATGACAGAAGCTAAGTATGCCATGCACTTGATGTAAAACGTGTATCTAACTTTTAGAGCTCGTAGAGAGACTTCTTAGAGCTCTCCTGCAGGGGTACTGGGGCAGCAAATATTACTACTTCAGAAGAATAGTTGTCGAAATTTCATTTTGCAGATGATGTTAGAAGATACAAACAGTATGCTAATATATCATTGTTTTTCTAGTCTAGTTGTTGTCTGTATTTGAGTGTCTCCTCCTGCTTGCATGACCTTTCGTGTCAAAGTAGTCGTAGTAAATAATTCTTTAAAACAGAACAGGAAGCTCTGTTATACTCTGTATAGCCTCCATGTTGTGACCAGCAGGTCTCGCTGGGCTGTGATGTAGTGTTCTCATCTATCCTCCAGTCAGCTGTAAAAAGGACTGGACCTAGGTTTTACTTTTCCTGACTACCTTAGGAGTAAGCTGGTAGCTAGAGCGCCCTTCAAGTGGTGTTGGCTATTATACAAGGTTTAATTTTAAACTAAGAAATGGCATTGGTATGAAGGGGCGAGATGATATCAGGGTTGCCAACAGTGCTATACAGAATTCTTGAGTTTCATAGTTGGCTTTTGGACTGTTGATATTATTTCACTTTGACAGCAGTAGTCTGGGTTCCCAAGAAAGAACAAATGTCAACTCAGTACTGTAATGACTTCTGGAGATTCTTGTTCTTGGATTTAGTAAGTTAATGAAACTGCTGCTTGAGACCCACTTTAATGAATGTCTTAACAATCAGCAGGGATAAGTGGTAAAATGCTGAATTTAAACTTTTTTTTTCTTCCTAGTCAGCAGGAAGTTTGAGATGCTAAGCTGTTGAGATGCAGTTCTGATGTGACAGCTGGGCTAACTTTCCAAATGTTCTTCTGCCTGGGGAGGGTGTTTTGCATTTGGTTTTGTGTGGGTTTTTTGTTTTTCAGCTAGCTTTGGATTTAATTACTAATACTGTTTAACTCAGTGTAAATATTGACAAGTGTTGTGGGATGCTTCTGTTTGCATCTGTTGCATTATTCCCTCAACAGAAGTTTCACAAGTTTCTGGTCCCCTTGCAGATTTCCGGAGAGTTTGATACAGTACTTAACTCTAGTATACTTTTTCATCATTGAAACCTAAAGCAATGAAACACCTACAAGCTTTTCTCAAAACTTGAGAGCAGCTTGGACAAAAGTTGAATTAAATTGCCTCTTCAGAAATCTGCATGTACTTACTGTATGTCATTGGTAATCCTGCTGCGATTAGGATTGTTCTGTTTCTGTGCTGTTTGTCAAGGTGACTACGTACTAAGTGAGGCTTATACTGTGTGTACTATGCAAAAGCTGCTCATGTGGTAATTAACACAACTTCTTACGCAGACTAATAGAGATTCTGAGAAAGCAGAAGCAAACAGATGGAGTGGGTGTTGGCATCGCGCAGCAGGGGTGCTTAGCTCTTCATAAGTGGGTCAGTAATCTAGAGCAGAGGCTAAATAAGTACAGAGGTCCTTTTGACACTAGCCCTCTAAGTAATTTGTAGTTATCTTGCTGAATCCTCCCAGCAAGCCAGTGGGATTCTAATCACATAATCCCTGTGTATCCTGAAACGAAATGTTGGCACACGAGTTCACTTTTCTAAAATACATGATGAATTTGGTAGAATTTAAGATCCTGTCTTTATGCTGTCCCTTGCAGTTTTGACACAAATGGGGCACAAGAAGCAGTCAGTGAAGAAACAGAGCATGAGCATCCATTTATATAAGTCGTCTTCTAATGGAGTGGTTTCTTCTTTATTAGCATGGATTGTTCTGTTGACATAAATACTTTGTAACTAGTGATAGCTAAAATCTAAGCCTTTAACAAACCAAACCATGCCATCTAGTAAATAGTCAACTGGCATATTCATAGTCTATCTTCATTATTTAAAAAGTCATTTCAGTGGTGACAGTACAGAGTATTGGAATTCAAAGTAGGGAAATAAAATCACTAGTTTAAGTGTCCCAGTATTTTGGTGTGATCAGCTGTGTGGCTTTTCTGTCCTAAAAAGAGAATAGATATGCTTCATGCTTTCTTCTTGCTTCTTTTAAATAAAACTTAGCAAAATGTGGTTGCTTTTGTAAAATGCCTGATAATATACAACTAATAATAGAGTTTAGTTGGAGTAGGTTTGGGATAATGTTGACCTGGGCTGTTGTAGCTCCTGTATTTTGAAAATTTTTAAAGCTAGGGGAAGGGAAGCATTGAGTTTAGACTCCTTTGTGATGTGTTATGTTCCTTTAGAGCATACATATCTGAAAACTAATGCAGAACTTGTCCTTTCTGAGCTGTAACTGGGCACATCCGTATCACATGTTGAACTCTGCTTCCATGCCAGCGTTTGGGTAATGTGACAACTGTATTAGTGCCTTATCTTCTAGGAAGGATGAGTAGTAATGGAGATGGCCTGCCTATATGGAGTACTCCCCAGGTACAACTGTAGTCCTCATTTGCTGCATGTCATAACCCATTCACTCTTCCCCAGAAGATTCCATCTTGCACTGTGCTTTTGCTTACCCGATGTTGAACCCGCAGAGCACTGCTGTATCTCATCTCCTTGCTGGCAGTTTCCCTGTTCTAGTGCTGACACAGTCCGCATGATGCAATGCTGAACTGAGGCATATGAGATCACTCAATGTATAGGTGCACCTTTTTTCCTTCCAGTATATGCGGGAGGATAAAGAAGAGAGAGGTGCCTCCCATCAGTCTCAGCATCTCTAGCTTTCATTCATTTTAGCTTTGTATAGTGAATAAAGCATTCATGCATGCCCTGACAAAGGCTATTTGTAGTTGGGAGGAAGGGGGCAGCTAAAAGATGCCTTTATAACATAAACAGATATATAATAATTTATAACAGTGTACCTCTATTTTCTCTTTCCAGATGTTTGTGTGCTCATCTCAGTACTGTAGAGGGTTTGATACAGCGTCAGACAACTTCCTGATTGATAACTTAACAAACTTTCTTCTTGAACAGATAAAATTTTTGTTGATGTTAATGGTAGTAGTTATGTTACAGTTATTATGTAAACTTGCTTTTGATACAGTGTGTGGAACTGTACTTAACACTTGAATCTTAGCTTTAACGGGAGGTCCTGAGTTTCTGCAGAGGAGGCAAGTTTTATCACTGCTTTATGTTAGAGGAAACTACAGCGCGAAAGCAAAGCGATGTTGAATGTTGATGAAAAGTGATCTGGCAGGTTACTGGCTGAGGTAAGGTTTTAAGACCAACTTCCTTAAATCCCAATTCAGAGATTCTTGCTGGGATGCTAGTACCATGCAAGTGCTTTAGAGTCTCGGGTGAAATGCAGCAGTTGCTTTCAGCACAGAGAGAAGGCTAATACTCCTGTCAAACCCTTGCCTTCCAGCCTGCTGTGCCATTAGAGTTTTAGAAGGTATTGTCTGAAAAATGTTTTTTGTTAACAGTTCAATATGTATGTAGAAAATGTAGTCTTACATGTGCCCTCTGTCCTTCTTGCTTAACATCAGGGTAGCATCCCTGTGCTACGTTTCCTGATTTTCAGGAGCTTATTTTTGCTTTGTTTTCTGCAACCTCCCAATTCTGACTTAAGTGAGAGAGATAGTGAGAGGGGCTCAAATCCTGCTGTTGTTTTTTGAAGAATGTAGCTGATTTGTGGAATTTACAGTCCACGATTAGATTTCTGAAGCACCTGGCTTCTTCAAATATGAGATGAATTCTGCATTTTTGTACCATGCAGAGGCAAAGAAGAAACGCTACAATGGCTTCCATGGTTTTAGGAGTATGGAAGATTGTGAGGGAGTGTTGGGAATGTGAAGCAGACAACTGCCATGAAGTGGTTGGTTGGCATTGAAATTAGGAGCTACTTACTGACCAATTTCACTAACACTGCTGTGTCTTAGAGTGTGTTAGGATGAAGTAGTAGTTTAAAGCCATACCTGTTGCATATCTTTCACTTCAGTCAATAGTACAGGTTGGTGACTTTTTAAACTGCTGTCATGGAACCAATCACACCCTGATTATCCTGAGGAAATAGTGTGGTGGTGGTATTTAAGCATTGCGTTCAGAATACTTTGAATATTTTTTTTCCCTTAAGAAAGTAAAAATGTAGTCATATATACTGACTGCTTCTGAAGGCTCAAATGTTTTTGAGGGGTTTTTTTGTGAAGCAAAAATCTACATATCCGTGAGTTTCTTTTCCATGTGACTTCTGAGCCTGAAAGGCTGCTCTTGATGTTAAAGTGACTAATGCTATTGACACTTGGCTTCTTTTTTTTATACTTGCTTACAGTGCCCAGGAAATAAATTCAGTGCATCTTAATTTTGTTGTATTCTGCAAGGATTCAGATACTTAAAACTGTAGAATCTGGTGGAAGTTCATCAAACATGTGAAGGCAAGACCATTTGACATGGTCAAAATTCTCTAAAGAAACTATGAATTTCTCTTTTATGCTAGTGTTATTCCTTCACTTGCTTGTCCTGCAGCCCTTTCTTCATTCCCTGCCTTGAGTTAGCGCTATGGATAAGATAAGCAGCCTAGGCATAGCTTACGGCACATGTTAAAATCGTTTTCGGAAGACTCGCTCTCTTTATTAGTTAAGACGAGCCTCCATACGTGGAACTTGCTAGTGCTGATCAAAGTGTCTACAAAGGAGTTAACTGCAGAAGTAAACTAGGCAAAGAAAAGACCTGTTTAAAGATGGGACAGCTGGCTTGGAACTGCTGTTTGAGAGCAAAGAAATCTTTTAAAATTATGACATTTTGATGCCTTTTTCTTCACATAACTAAATAAAAAGTAATTTCTAATTTAGGTGTAAAGGGCACAGTTCTTCTTGAATATAACCTGTGCTATCAGTTGACATGTTCTTTTGAATTCCTTGGGAATATTTGTCAGGAAAGTGATCACACAGCTGCATGCAGTGACCTAGTTCTGGGGATGCTTTTGATCACCTGTAGAGCAGAGTTGTCAAGCTAATGTGGCTTCTAGAATAGATTGTTTTCAAGCTTTCAAGCTTTAAGATCTTTGCCCAAAATAGGTTACTTCAGAGGACAGCAATACAGAAATTCCTTTGCTCCTTCTCAGGTTAAAGCCAGAGGAGATGGGTGATTTCAACAGTTATGCTGGCGTGGGGGGGTTCTTCTGGAAACTGTTTTAGGAGAGCGCTCAACATCTGCTGCTAAGCTATGAGCGAGATGGCTAAGAGGACAACAGCAGGCAGTTGGATTGGCACAGTAGATCTGAAAATAACGTTGCTATCCAGACAGAGATGAAGTCTGTTTTCCCAGAAACAGAAGTTGGCACTGTCTGTTAGTTTATAGGAGAGCTGGGATAATTCACTATTCAAGTTGGGGCTGGACACTGATTCTTAATCATAGCTCACAAGTTGAGAACTGCTGTGTATAAAGAACATCCTTAAACCGTATAGAATCATTGAATAGTTTGGGTTGGAAGGGACCTTTAAAGGTCATCTAGTCTAACCCCCCCACAATGAGCAGGGACACCTTCAACTACATCAGGTTGCTCAGAGCCCCGACCAACCTGACCTTGAGTGTTTCCAGGGATGGGGCATCTACCACCTCTCTGGGCAACCTGTGCCAGGATGTTTCACCGCCCTCATCATAAAACATTTCTTCCTTCTATCCAGTCTAAATCTGCTGTCTTTTCTCCAGGCTGAACAACCTCAACTCTCCCAGCCTGTCCGCACAGGAGAGGTGTTCCATCCTTCTGATCATCTTTGATCCCTCCTCTGGACCCGTTCCAACAGGTCTGTGTCTGTCCTGTGCTGAGGACCCCAGAGCTGGACGCAGCACTGCAGGTGGGGTCTCACCAGAGCGGAGCAAAGGGGCAGAATCACCTCCCTTGACCTGCTGGCCATGCTTCTCTGGATGCAGCCCAGGATACGGTTGGCCTTCTGGGCTGCGAGCGCACATTGCCAGCTCATGTCCAGCTTTTCATCCACCAGTACCCCCAAGTCCTTCTCCGCAGGGCTGCTCTCAATCCCTTCATCCCCCAGCCTGTATTGATACCAGGGGTTGCCCCAACCCAGGTGCAGGACCCTGCACTTGGCCTTGTTGAACCTCCTGAGGTTCACATGGGCCCGCTTCTCGAGCGTGTCCAGGTCCCTCTGGATGGCATCCCGTCCCTCAGGCGGGTCAACTGCACCACTCAACTTGGTGTCGTCGGCAAACTTGCTAAGGGTGCACTCGATCTCACTATGTCATTGATGAAGATATTAAACAGCACTGGTCCCAGTACGGACCCCCTGAGGGACACCACTTGTCACCGATCTCCATCTGAACATTGAGCTGTTGACTGCTACCCTCTGGATGTGACCATCCAACCAATTCCTCATCCAC
>WAAD01009990.1:361326-394235 GCA_013389945.1 Fregata magnificens | reverse complement strand
GCTTTCTTTGACCTTCCTTTTCTGGCCGACATACCTGTAGAAGCCCTTCTTATCATTCTTTGCATCCCTTGCCCAGTTCAGCTCCATCCACGCCTTGGCCTTCCTGACCCCATCCCTGTACAACTGGGCAGCGTCCCTACACTCTTTCCAGGATACCTGTCCCTGCTTCCACTGCCTGTGCATTTCCTTCCTGCCCTTTAGTTTGACCAGCAGGTCTCAACTCAGCCATGCTGATCTCTTGCCTTCCTTGCCTGATTTCTTGCACCTGGGGATCGAGAGCTCTTGCACTCTATGGAAAGCGTCCTTAAAGATCTGCCAGGTCTGCTCTGCTCCCTTGTCCCCGAGGGCAGTTTCCCAGGGGGTCCTATTGAATAACTCCTTAAAGAGCTAGAAGTTTGCTTTCCTAAAATTCAGGGTCCTGACTTTACTCTTTGCCTGACCCATCTACCTCAGGATTGTGAACTCCACCAGTACGTGATCACTAGAGCCCAGGCTGCCTCCAATCTTGACATCACTGATGAGCTCGCTTGTGTTGGTGACCAACAGGTCCAGTATCGCATCCCCTCTGGTAGGGCTGTCTGTTACCTGTCTTAAGTTATCCTCAGTGCTCCCCAGGAGTCTCCTGGATTGCCTACAGCTTGCCGTGCTACTTTTCCAGCGGATGTTGGGGTGGTTGAAGTCCCCCAGCAGGATGAGAGCCTGCGAGCGCGATGCCTCCTGTAGCTTCATCAGTAGGCTCCCCTTGATCTGGCAGCCTGTAGTAGACACTAACCACGAGGTTCCCTTTGTTGCCTCGGTCTCTGATTCTTAACTGTAAGCTTTCAACCTTGTACCATATGTCAGTCTGGATGCATTCAGTTAGATGTAAATTGGTTCTATAAATGTTTGAAGACTATAGTTGAACATCTTAAGCTTTCTAAATTAAGTGTAGATATTTAAGACAGTACATCAGAATACACTAAAGCACCATTTTTATTGCTGAGATTACAAGAAGAGTGTGCTTGTAAATTGTTTGTTGATAAGACTCCTTTTTCTCATAACAGGATTATTGAGGATGAAGCAGAGCCCCTCTGCTTTTCTCTTGTTGGAATTTCAATAAAAATAATGCTTTAGAACAAAGCCAAAGAGATCTTTCCTGGAAGTATGGCAAGAGATGGCTGAGATTTTGAGGAGCGTTAGCCAAGATTAGCCTCAAAATCCCCCGATCCTCCTTGTGATAGCTGCTGCTGTGAAGACTTCAGATGTGTTCACTGGAAAGGTGTAGCAGGAGGATCGAATTGCCCTTGTTCTTCTCAGTCTTGTAATTGTGGTGGGACTTGGATGTTGTCTCTACATTCTCTGTAAAAGACTAAAGGAAGTTCTTGGTGCTTTCTAAGTGTGTCGTGCCAGGCTCTGGCCTCCGCAGGGCAGTAAGGACAGAATGTTGGTGTGCTTTGCAGTGGCTTCCTGTTGTGTGTGACATCTCTTCATCTCAGAGTTTGCCCCGTGCGTACGTACTCCTCCAGCAGCTTGCTGTGTAGCTTCCTGACTTCCTCTTAGTAAATGGTGGTGTGCTGCCTGAATGTCATGCCTAGCAAACAGCCACGCAGCTGCTTGCAAGGTGAATAGAGTCTACCTGCATAGCCTGAACACAAAATGTGAAGAGGTGATCCTGCAAGAGAAACAGTCTGTTGTTGCTGAAAGTGGTGGGTGCAAAGCAGTTGATTTTGGGGATGTTTTCCTGACGTTTTGCAGTGTCTTCTAATCTGTGTTGAGAGTTTCTTTCAATAATTTTACAATGGCAGCTTTCAGCTGGTCCATGTTCTGTAGTGCTGTATTGTGCAGTCTGGATTAGTGTGCAAAGAGAGAGAACAAGAGTGCTTTGAGAGATTGCACCAAGTTCCTTGGGGTCTTTCTTGGAGGTGGGGTGGCAGAAGCTGGCACCTGGTTTTCCAAGACCATCTCCTGTGCCTAAAGATAAATGGGTCCAGCCCTTCATAGTTTCCAAATATTCAGGATGGTGTCGTTGTAGACAGAAGGATACTGGCCCTAATTACATATATGTAAAATGACATGCTTAAATTCTAGGTTGCAGACACCATTAGATGCTGCATGAACGTATAATGGGAAATAAAAATTCATGTCAGGTTTGACTTCAAGTCTCTATGAAATTTAATTTCTAAACTTGAGGTAAGCAATCAGTAAGACAGTGTTGGTGATGCTACCTTCATCTGTTTGAAATCTACTCTTATGTATTTCCTTTAACTACAAAACTATCTTAAATTATAGCCTCAAGTTAAATTTTGCTTGCTTTCTTCTGTTTGATTTATAGCATTGGTGTGTTTCATATGTAGGGTAGGATGCAGGATTGATATGAGCCTAAGATAATGCTTTATTTCTAACAGCATATTTTTCTTCTACTAACACTCCTGCTTAAATGGCCACTTGAGTGGCAAGACCTTATTCCTGATACCTGTATACAGAATATATGTGCATCAGTAGGGTGCTGTCCAGACACCGCGTATCACAGCAGTCGGTGCCTTGCTCTAGTGTAGGTAAGTCATTATTTAGAAGATGAATTTGAAAACTTAGGTTTTCAAGCCTTCTAATGCAGTGTTAATTGAAATTAGAGTAGCGACTGTATTGAAGTATAATTGAGCGAGGTTTTATTAAAAATACTAAAACATAACTGTTAACTTGGTCTGTTGCACAGCTGTGGCTGATGTCGAGGACTGAATTGCTCTAGCTAAGGTTAAGCTTTAGTAGACGTAGTTCAGGTTACAGCATCTTATAATATTGATGTCATCCTGAAAAAGGAAGTCTTAGAGTATTAAACAAAGAAACCTAGAGCTGCCAGTTTTAAGCTCGTGCAATTCAGGAAGCCATGTGACTTACCCACATAATTTGTTACAGAGTTGGTATGCCAAGCAGAAAGTATTGGCATGTCATTTGAGGTAGGTCAACATGTAAAAATATAAACGTGCAAGGTACTTAGCCAATAGCGAAATGCTGCATAGTTCAAAGGAGCTTGCCTCTCAAGTCAGGAGGAAAAATTCTTCAGTTTTGGGGACTGTGTTGTGTACTAGCTGGAGCATTGGATAAAGGCTTGGATGTGGATTCTGGCCTTGGCTGTGCTGCTTTTTCCCAGGTAACCTGACCAGTTTTTAGTTTGCTGTCACTTTTCAGGCTATAAATTGAGATGAATTTTTGTAAGGCATGTGATAATGCCACCTCTTCACCTCCCTGGTGTATGCTGAATTATTTGGTTAGGGAGTGTAAGTTTAAGGCATTGTTCCCATTGGAGTATCCGTGATATGGAAAGCAAATTTAGGGGTGAAAAGTTGTCGGAATTTGTGGAAGCTTTTTAGTTTCAAGTTACTGTTGCTCCTCATTAGGATTGCCTTAATGGTAAGAAGCAGGAAAAGTCAGAATCAAAAATAACTTTTAAAGCTTGCTTGATTTTTATATGCCATTAGTTGTTTGGCAGGTTAACAACTGATGCTGGGGCTGCTGAATTTTAAGCAAATGAAAAATAGCTACTTGTGATTACTTTAGTGACTTACCTGCTCGGTGGATCCCGCTACAAAGCTCTAACTAGGAAGAATAATATCTGTATCTGACACTTCATGCTACCATTAAGAAGACGTGTTGGTCACTGAAGAAAAATGTTGACTGTGCTTTATTGTCAATATTGAGCCCCAAATTATCTCATAAATAGTATTTATTTTTTTCCACTAAAGGAATCTGTGTTTTAGTCAGCCCAAGTCAATGCTAAACTTTTCCCTGGTTTACAGTGGTAATTAGTGTCTTTATATCAGGCCAACTATTCAGTGTGGCAAAGATTCCTCTCCTCGTTATGTTGTTCTTTTGTAGAAGTCGGCCAATTTAGTTTTCTTGGTACTGTAACAAAACACCTGAGTGCTGTTTTTACTAGTGTGAATGTTTTATGACAACCAGAGCAATTTTACAGGAAAAACTTCCCAATTGTGTAGCTCAGACTCTTAGTCTAGAAAGAATTTATAGGGTAAACAACATACTGCAGTTCTTTTACTGCTGCAGCTTTGAACACAAATAGCTAGTTAACAGGTTCCCTACTGATTTAATCCTGTTTGTAATCTACACCTGCTAATTTAATAAAAGTAATTTCCCATGTGTTGTTTACTACTTGTTTCTGTTCACTTACTCTGACTTGGTTGCAGTGCTGATTGGTGGAAAACTTCTAAAATTTACAGTATACAATGCCATAGTATCATCATGAACAGCTTTCGTTCCAAGCTTCGTTGGCTTCTGTCACGCTGCATTGTTTGAAGCAGACCGGCAGGATAGAAGAGAACAATCGGGAGCTGGAGTAAGTTCACATCTCGCTGCATATGCTTCAAAATTGGCAGAAGAACAATGAGATTGGGGAAATCCCCTTGGACGAGTGCTGCACAGTAATCTGACTTCAGTGTTTGTTCAGAAAAGATTCCCCAAATTGTGGCTTTTTATTCCGAAACATACAGCAAGTTTCAATAGGTCAAGAATTGAAAGCTTTCATTTCGAGCATTTGCCTGTAGTTGAGGTAAACTGACTATTTCTTTGGATGCTTTGGTTGTCTTTTCTTAGCTACTGGATAGAGAAAAGTCTGATACAAAAGAAGCAAACTCTGAGTTTTGCTTAAATGCAGAATTTCAAAGTTACTGTTTAGTTGAATTGGTGAGTTACATCCCAGAACTGGTCTTCACTTCCTCTTAGTTTTGTGGGAGGCTTCAAGTCAAGTTCCTCTGTTGATACTTGAAAAAATTTTAACTCATGCAGTAGCTTTGAAATTTTGAACAAAGTGTGTGGAATCTTTCGGCTTTGTGGTGTGGAAAGTTGTCATTGAAATGGTGTTTGACTCTCGGGTGTTTGGTTGAAAAAGTCTTTTTCTGTTTAGTAGACAACACAAATGTTAATTTCATGGACTCCACCTAGACTTTTCCAAGAACCACTTCTGAACTTCGCTGTGTTGTGTAAGCTTACAGCGGTGCAGCATCCAGCCACCAAAGCTTGTTGATAGGTCTTTACATCTTTCTGTAATAGATCTCCCCTTGTGTTATAGTGGGAGAGACTTCAGTATAGACTTAAGGGCCATATCAGGGGAGGAATTAAAATGTGTCCATTCTGATGAGTTCCACAAAGCTAATAATGAAAATACCTTTTTAGTTCCTTTGTATTTAAGTTTTGAGTGCCTAATGTTCTGCGTATGTCCCATGTACCTGTCTTGCAGATTGATGCATTGTCTAAGCACACTTAGTAACCAGAAATCAATGTTTTGCTGTCCCCTATATGTCTCAATTAGATGACTATAGCAGGAGAGCAGAAGGCCTACTGAAGTGATTGTGGCTGTTGCAAGCTGCATTGGTGGCAGTCATTTTAAAAATGCTGTAATAGTCTGTTCAATGATAGGAAGACATTTTTACTGGAGCCCAGTGTCAGTATGTTTGTTCATCATGTGGGAACCCTTCAACGTTTTGGCCAATAACCACAGACATTCCAAGAAGGATTTAAGCAGCTCTCCTTGCAGCGAGAAGCCACATAACCGTTTACTTAAATGCTAATGTTCCTCAAGCCTTTGAAACTCTCATCTTTTTGGCTGCAGTAGGACAGAGAGAGAGCCGGGCAACTGCCACCTCAGCAGAGGGTAGATGGTGGTAGGTCAGGGTTGACTCCTGTTAGGTGGAGCGAGGAAAAGAAACTGTTGGATGTCCTGGGAAAGTGCTTTAACTGTTAAGCGATCGCATGTGAGGCAAGAGTGCTTGTGGGCATTGTCTTCAGATACGTGTTCTGGGCGTGGATCGTGAGCAAGATGCCAAAGACTTCAGGACTTGTCCATGATTTTAACACTTCCTTTCTGTCTAGCTCTAGGCAGCGAAGCTCAGGAAATAGATTTTGATTCTTCTTGTAGGGGTGTCCCCTGCATACTCAGATTTTCTGTCAATAGAAACGTGGGGTCCTGTATTCTGTTCTGGGCCTGAGGAGAGCAGAGGCCTGTAGTTAGGCACCTTGGCTATTAAGTTGCTTTCTTGATTTTTGCCTTTGCTAAGAACATAAGGCAATATACCTCAGCAAACACACTAAGTTCATTTTAAAAATAAAATATTGCTTTCTTGTATCTGAACACTGAAACTCTTGAAGCCTCTATGGCTTTCTTGCTAGCTGTGAATGTTCTTTAATATTTCTGATAAAATATGGGCATTGTTGTGAGTGATGGTAACATCATTGTGTGACTTAATTTTTGTATTTACAAATTTATCAAAATGATATAACAGTCATGGCACAAGTACCATTCATTTCTCTTCCCCAATACGTTGCTTGGGGGAGCTTCCTCTATGGCTCAAACCTTAACTTCATTTGAAATATCTTATAGGAAACACTGCATGCCTTGGTTATGTAGTACTTAATGTTTCTTTGAATTTTCATATTCCTCATCTTTAGAGATAGTCTCTTGTTTGGACATGGATCAAGTTCAATGTGTTCTCTGTTTCACCAATTTTCTGCTAGGTATACATGGCTTGGGCTGCAACAGGGGTCATTCTGCGTGTAATGGCTTCCCTGCATTCAGCACTTTACGTTATGTATCCTGTGTTCATTTGTCTTCCTGGGTTTCTCGAGATGGGTGTGTAATTCCTAGGGGAAGCTGTTCAGAGGCAGCTTCAGTTTGAAATGAGGTATTAAAAGATCCTGTAACTGTTGTTCTAAGAGTAATCTTTTTGCCAAGTTAGCATATTTTTCAAGGAACCTGGACAAGATAAACCTCTTGCAGAGCTAATCCCCTCCCCCTCACTGCCCCAAATACCCACTAGTTTGAGAAGGTTAATGAAAATGTCACATCTTTTTTCAGCTGTCCATCAGTTGCAAAACAGCCCACTCATGTGGTAGCAATAGCCGGTCCCCCACTTGGAGGGTGACAGACTGCTTGAGAAAAATTATTTGACTTAGCCTTTGGTAGCTGTACCTGTTAGCTTGTGGGAAAAGCTTTCACCACGCCTACTATGACTAATAGTGGTTAGCGAACTTGAGATAAAGGTCATTTTTTAATGTCTGTCTGGTGCTAGTCCTGAAACGTGTATGCCAAGCTCTGTTTAGGTCTTTTGAAAGTATGATCTTCTGTGAGATTGCTGAGTGCTGTTAACAAACCAATTTGTTGTGGATAGATCAGCCAGTATTGTGATGGATATGTCTTCCTATAAAGACACTTTGTCCTTTGATACTTCTGATTCTGTGTAGGTCTGTTAAGGGTGACACAGAACGTTAATCTGCGAAACTGCATTGGGTGTCATCTTAACCCACTGCATGATATTGCTTACTAATGCAAAACAGAAAAAAGGAAGTAACCACATGTGGTGTGAAATGAAATTGAGATGAATCTGTTTGGTGGTTCATTCCTTATGTAACTTGTAAGTAAAGGAAAGGTATTTAACAACTTGACATTGTTCCCGGTCTGGAAAACCATGCTAGTCATCCGTCTCTTTAGTTGGAGCATTTCAGTGGTAATTTAAATATTAGAAAGGAATTGCCTGATCAACTGTTTTCATAGGCATGGTATAGTGAGAGTGGAGGACAGATGGTGATTTCTCAGCTAGACTGAATTGCTGAACATAACTTGCTTCATAGCTGCCTGCTACATGATGTGGTGCAACATCTCACTAGCTACCCGGAGCCCTGATTCTTTTCCTAAATGCATGGTTTTGGGGCATGTGTTCCTGGTTATGCTTCCTTTACTCCGATATTAGAGTTTTGATCCTTTATTTCTTTCAGGAGGTGGTGGTCTTGTGTTCTCTGGAAAGCTTTTGTCAGAAAATCTGAAGACATTTTCAGGTGTGATGTGCTCAGATGAAATAAAGATAACTTATCCTCAACATGAGGTCACTCAGACGTGTAATGAACACGGTACTTTCAGCTATGGGAACTTCAGACTTGCAAACTTCTATCTCAGCTGAAGTGCTGTATTTAAATTTCTGAAGATACTGTGAGAAACTGCAAAATAATACAGCAATCAGAAAACCTTTATTGGATATAATAGTGTAACAAGTTAAAGCAGTGTAGGAATTCCAAGTTATTTCAAGAATGCCATCTTAAAGTACAAACATCCACATCCTCAGAGCTTGTGGGTCCACATAAGTCTCTTTTTTTTTTCCTTTGTTGTTGGTTTGTTGGTGGTTTTTTTTTCTCCTGCCTGGTTAGTCTCTGGGGAGCTGCCATTGTGAATGCTATTGTACATCTGTCACCCTCGCTAGATGCAGGGCATCTAGAAGTCACTGTTTTTGATGGACTTTTTGAACATGTGACTGGGGGGAGTAAATCTGTGTTGTGGTTCATCTTCTCTCCGGTAAGACTGCTCCAGAGTTTGTGAGATACAAATTGCAGCTGCTGAAAGCTGTGGTGTTATGTTGGGAGTGGGGAACTGTAGGGCAAGTTTCCCAGCAAAGTTGTTAGCTCATGATTTCCATAGGCTGCTTTTGCATGCTCTGTGCCTTCAGTCTCTCTAGCGTAAGACTTGTGGCCAGCTCCCTGCTGACTCTGAAGTGAGGCCGAGCTGTACTGTGTGCCTTTCTTTCTCAGTCCTGAACACCATCTCTGCGCTGCTTGACCTTGCCATCTAGAAGCTTACAAGTTTGCAGGCTGCTCTCCACCTGACTTTGAACAGAGAGTAAAGACTCCTTGATAGGATCTGCATCTGAACAGACCATATGGACAACAAGAAAAGAAATAAATATTTTACTTCTGCTTGGTCTCCATGGCATCCTGGAAAAATTGCTCTTGAACTTTGAGGTGCTATCCTTCCAGCATCTCCTAGCATTGAGAGAAAAATAAAGGTAATGCTGATTATTGTTGGCTGCTTTATTTTGTCTGACAGCCCTGGGCTAGCATGTCAGGATTTGGGAGAAAGGAGGAGGATAAAGTGCTTTGAAGAGGCCTGCCTTATATCTGTATTTTTGCCTTTGTAGGCAGTTTGTTGAACATGTGACCAGGAAGAAGTGTGCCTTTAGAAAAGGCAACAGAAGCATATACTGTTCATCAAGATGACTTGTTGGCCTGGCACTCTGCAAAACTGGAAGAAACTAGCTACTGGCCCTGAAATGAGCAATGGGCGGCTCAGATGTTAGGCTATAACAGAGTATCTTTTGTACCTCACGTTCCACTTTTGCGTCCCCTGTGGACATCCTTAAAGTTTAAGCTGAAGTAAATGGGAGTTGTTCAATGACTTTTTTTCTTTTCCCACAGTGTTAGAGAGGTTAATTGCATCCTATGCCTCCTGCTTTTCTGGCTATTTTGATGTGTTAATTTTTTAGCATACATCCATTTATAAGGAAGGCTACTTAAGTAACTTCCCTCAGTTCAGATACTGCATTTTGTATTTGATGTAATGATTTTGAGTGTATTGTATAAAAGTCTATGTAAACTTTATTCATAAAAGGGTTCTGATTATGAGAAGTTGTGTAATGGTTCCTGGCTTATGTTCCACGAAATATGCACATACATAAACATTTCTTTCTTGGATGTAGTATGTCCTGAATGTGTGTGTGGGGAGGAGGGAGGCAGGGAGAGAAGGTACAGTTACTGTTTTGAGCAAGTAAACTTTGTGTTGCATATGCTTGAAGAAAAAAGGTCTGCTTTTGGATTCTGGAGGAGAGGGTAAACAAGGCTTTTTTTTTTTATGTATGTAAGGCCAGTTGCTTAAATAAAAGTAAATCTAAGGGGTTGGAGACACTTGGGGAAGCACTCACAATTGTGGGAGCAGAGTGCCCCAGCTGCCAGTTTTGCTATTGTTTTGTTGAGTTTGTAATGAGAGAGAAACCTGTGCTTTCTTTTCTGGAGTCCTTGGCTCTTTTAGACATTACTTAATATCCTTTTCCTAGACTTAACAGGCTCTGTTTCTCCTTTTGAAGAATGGGAGAATCTGTTAGCAAACTAACTGCCCACCTGTACTTACAGTGTGTAAATATCCATTTACTCTGGTTGCTAATGCTACCCTTTAACAGAACTTTTCTAGGGGTCTGCTTTGCTACCCCAGTGTCTATCACAGAATGGTTTCCATGGAAGAATCTTTTACACCTCCTCTTAAGGATGAGTGCCACTGCAATCTGTGTAAATCATTTTTAAGAGGAATTCACACTTGTACTTTTTATTCAGCATTGGTCACGATACTAGCTCTAGCAGGTGCTTAGAAGAAAAATCATTATTTCATACTGAATTACTGAATCTTTACATTTTCTGTTGCAAGAAAATGAGATCAGGACCTCTGTGTTACTTCACATCATTCACAAGCAAGAATGAACTGCTGTAGCTTTGAGTCATGCCATTTGATGAATGTGTATGCCTGGTTATGTACATTTAAATGAGTAGATGACATTTTGTTACTGTAATATGGGATGATGGAGATGCAAGTAAAAAGATTGGTCAATTCTGCAGGGATGCAAAATGATGTAGGATTCAAAGAGAAGTAGAGTAGATATGTCATGAAAGTAACTTAACATTTGCATTGTTATTGCAGATCTCTTTAGTGTTTTCTAAGTGAGCATAGTGCAAATAACCTTTTCCCTGCCACCCCCAGCACGGGGAAAAGAAACCATGAGCAACGTACATTTCAGTAGTTGAGACAGGTCAGCCAGACTACATTTTACAGTAAGCTTTTGTTCAGACAACTGGCTGTACAGCTGGCTGAGGTGCTGTTTGCAAAGACAGGTAGTATGATTAGGATTGCTACTGGCTGGTACATAAACATTTTAGGCTGTAGTAGGGAGAAATGCTAATTGCCAGTATATAGAAAGGACTGTTAAGTCAGAATATAAAAGCAGCTACACATAGTTTCATTTGAAACCCAGAATTAAGGAAACCACGACCAGGCAGATTTGGTAGGAACTGTTGTCTGTGCTGAATACAATACTGTATGTAAGCCAACGAACTTTAATTGCTGACTGTGATTCACCTGTATTACACCTAAGCCTTTCAAATCAGTCTTTCCTGTTACTGTTGTCTTTGAGACCCTCTCTGAGCTAGTTCTAAAGGTTTGGTATATCTCCCTCCCAGCTTTATGGGTGCTTGAACCCCAGTTGCATCAGGCAGAAGATAACCGGTATGAGAGGAAGGATTCTGTTCTTTTATCCATCAGTCAATCCTCTTCTTAAAGTTAGTATCAGTGGAGTGATGGACAGTGTCTTCATAGGAGTGCAGCTTCAGTCCAGCTACACCAGTGATGAACCAGAGCGTAAGTCAATATAGTAGTGTTCCCACCTTGGTTTCCTGCTCAGTATGTTGCTGTATAAACTCTCGGATCTAAGATCTTACATAGCAAGATTTCAAACAAACAAACAAAGTTAGTATGCAAGGTACAGATCTTCAATCTATAGACTATAACCTGTTTTCTCAGGCAAACTTTACAGAAACAGCCATGAGCAATGTTAAAGCAATGGCATTTGCCCGTTTGTTATGCGAAAATGGAATTCCATACATCTAGTGACCATTTCTTACTGCTGTAACTCCATTTTGCATAGCTTGATGTAGCTCTTTAAGCAAATTCTGCACCTCTTTTCTGCCCCCTTGACAAAATCTCAGTCAAGGTAGTAAGTCCTGTAAATGTTAGGCTGGTATAAAGGTGTTTGTTTGTGTGCATGGGCAAAGTAACTTCTCTAGTTCAAGTGAAAACATGATCTTCTTTTCTGTTGTTGCATTTTTCTTGTTTAGCCTTTGAGTGAAAACGTGAGTGAAAACAAATGTCAGTCTCACATCAGTAGGGAAGACTGCGCATGACAATTCCTAGAATTTGAAAATTAACTTTCGTTCTCGTCTCCCATTTTAAAACAGATAGATGGGGTATTATCACACAGTTTACTGAAATTATTTTTATTTCATTGTCAGCTCCAGCACTGCAAATACCTCAGAAAATGTAGGGACAGACAAATTAGATTCAGTGGAAGAAAGGCTCGTCATTCTAAGATGCAGGAGAAAGACAAGTGGAGAAGATTGCCTCGAACACGGAGTTGCAGACTTGTTAGTGGCTGTAGATGCCGCATGATACGAAAGATTCAGGAGAAGTGCTAGGGGTTCAGTGTAATACTACACAAATAAGCAAGTTAAATGTCCAAGGCATATATAATGATTCCTGTATAATATGGGCTTTGACTAGTGTGATGCAATTTGCATTTCAGGTTTTATTTGTCATCTTTCTAGTGCTACCACTTCAGGTAAAGAGGAGGCTGTCAACTGAAGTCTGTGCTTTTTAGCTCCTTGAGAGCTGTTCCACTTCTTTGCAAGACTTTGAAGAAGAAAGTGGAATTGTAGTTATGTATGAATTGTGACAATATTTAACAACTTCTGTATAGAGTTTCTGGTACTTCATATGTAAATATCTTTTGAAGTGGTTCTGCCTACCACCTGATGTCGTACTTGTTGCAAGCACTTCATTTAGTACAAAAAGTACCTAGAGCATGCAGCATTGCCAATACTGTAAACAGTGTTAGTGGTAGGCTAGTTGCTTTGTTCATTCTGTGTCTCAGTAAAAACTGGTGTAACAAATCCATAACAGCAACAACCTGTAATATACGGATACCAGCCAAAGCATGTGCATGACAGTTTTGGTGCACATAGGGTACTGCTTAAAACTCTGCTGGCTTCGGGTTCTTTCAACTATAGCCTCAAATAAAACAGCATCTCTATAAAACTGAATATTATTGACGAGACCTACCACCTCTATCCATGGTTGTATCTTCTATTTTGCAAATGCACTTGGGGAAAGTACAGGGATGTCTTGGAGTGTGTGCAGTGCAGTGCCATGCGTAGGCACCAGCTTGTTTGATGCTGTGGTCATGACTATTTGGACAGTACTTGCACGTAGTTGCTTGGATCTACAAATCAATACATCTGGCTTTTAACTGCTGAGAAACTGAACCTAATTAAGCTGCCTAGGTTGAGTACCAACCTGAGGTGGCTTTATTAGTTGGCGTCTGGACATCAGTGAGGGGATGTGTAGCTGCATCTGCAACTACTGACGTTTCTAATTCAGAATTACAGCCACTGCAAGCCAGGATGCAAATGGCTTTCTATATTCACTAAGATGAAGTCGTACTGTCACAGGCTAACATTAATGTGCTGGTTGGCAATGGTCATCTTATCCTGTTCAGCCTTATCCCGTTCCTTTTTTCACCTAGATGGGTCAGCGTCCTTTGCCACCTAATCATATTGCAAATGCAAGAATCTATTTTTGGGCAGTGTGTTCCAGTTGAGATGATGTCCATCTGTATTTTTGGACTCTTGAATGTGACTATAGTGTGTTACTTTAGACTGTTTCATCCCATGTAGTTCATATTTGGTTGTTATGGATTTTGATGCAGATTTTGATTCCTTCGATAGGGATATCATGCGTTAAAGCAAGCAATCTTATTGAGTGTGGTACAAACCGTGTTTGTATGTGTTCGTTCTTCACGGGCAGATCAATAATTCATCTGTGTTTGAACAGCGACTTGATAGTCCAGTTCTGTAGTAGATTTGCAGATACTATTATTCCACTAAGATAGTCTGCACCGTTGATGCTGATTGGGAACATCATCCGTGATATGTAGACTAGGCAATACAGATACTTTTTGGTTATCTTTGATATTTAGGTTTTTCCTGTGTCCACATTTTTCTTGTGTGTGTCAGTATTTTTCTGTCTTACTAAAGAAAGGCAGTTTTGGCACTTTGTCTCAAAATTGTGAAGCATTGCTACAGCTCTTTGCTGTTTAGGTAATTTCTTGCCCAGAGTAGGGTTTTTTTGGAACTCGGACTTTCCTGTTAAAGGAAATGATGAAATGGAAGAAGTGAAGGCATACTGTGTGCTGTTGCATGCTGATAGCCACATTAAAGATTCTTCTTGCCAGAATTGTACAATATCATCTGAGATGCTGCTCCTTATAAGCAGATGAAAAGTCAGGTTGAAACGCCAACTCTTGCAACCCTTTCCACTTAGGGAAAGGCTCCGATGGAAGTAGCTTTGATTCCACCCAGTAATAACTTGTCTGACCCTTTTTTTACCACGTCATCCCTCTGGTCGTTCCCGAGATAGGAGTTGCGGGACTGAGTTGTCCCAGGTTTAGTGTGTAGCAGCTTAACCAGATGTCTGCTGGACTTTGACTTTTCCCTAAAAATCCCTGGGTCTCAGAGTAGTTGTTTTTCCTTGCAAGTGTCCTTTGAGCATTACTCCTTTCTCTAGGAAATAGTTTTCTTTTGTTAGAACTCAAAACACCTGGGAAACTGAGCCAATTTGATGCTTTATATCCATGAAGTCCCTTGTAATAAATTCACTTATTTTGTTGGGTCTGCAAAAGCAGCAATCTAGTATTCAAGCAAGCTTGCTCTGGGAGTGCTGGAGGCCACAGAACATGTTGATTTGCTAATCTAAGCTAGTGTTGAAAAGATAAAAATATTAGCTTTTGTATAGTTGACCTCGTTTCTGTCAACAGACAAATTGTTTTTGAGAACAGCAATGAAAATGCTCCTTGGAATGAAAGTGTCTGCTCTGGTGGGAGGATGTGTATTAGCTTTAAGCTTGTATTTTGGAGTATATTTAAGTGCTGTCTACACAGGAAAGATTTAAGTACAGCTTGGATGTAAGAGCCAAATTATATTTTGGAAACAATGATGGCTTACCAGTGCTGCAGTATACAGTGCGTTCAAAACCAAAAACCCCTGTTTGGTAAAACATGAAGCCCAAAGTGTGCTTCTGGACTTCGGTTTGAGAGCAGTCTGCTTTCTAAAGGTGAAATGGTGATATGTCTTGGCTGCCTCCCTCCTAATAAATTAAACATGCCTGGGAATGTTCCTGGGCACCGGGGCCAACTGGCTGAGGACTGCCTCATCCGTACTCTTAAACCCTTAGCTACCAGGGCAGGGTGGCTGCGTGTGAACTGCCCAGTGTGAGTGGTCTCGATGGTGTGCGACTCACAAACCTGGGAATTGTGTGGGAGAACAGTAATTGGCACGGCCCGGTGCTGGGGAATGTCCTAGCTGCTTTCTAGCATACATGATCATGTTCCAGGGCCTGGGAATGTTTCCAGACAAGACTTAACTTACAAGTACAGATGTTAGTCCTTGATTCTTCCAAATTCTTTATGGGCTAAGGCATAGAAGGACTCCTCACATCACAGGGGATTTGGGACACTCTAGAAAGGTAGGTTTAGGAGAGGAGAATGCCTCCGATTTGGTTTGGGGCAGTAATTCTGTACTACTAAAAAGTCTGTACCGCCTGTCTCCCTTTTAGATGGTTTTAGTGGTTGTTTAAACATCTCTCAGAATGCAGTCACCTTCTTTCCAGCCACTACCTGTCTGGGATGAGTAGGAGTGTCTGCCCTCCATCACGCTATTGTTTGCGCATGAATGAACATACTGTGGCCTTTCATGAAGTGCTGTGTATGAAGTATGCTTTTTATGGTTGTGAGGAATTTCATTCTGATTTGGTGTGCATGTGTGTGAATATTAAGAGCCCTAGTTTACTGTCTGGGTGACGTGGTGGGGGGATGGTCTTGCATCTTTTAGGCAGTGGATCTTTTATGTGATGGGGGAGTGGGGAGACCACTTGATTTCCTCAGATGTTTCTTCCAGTGAACAGTAAAAGCTGCATTGAGCTGACTTTGTTGATCATAACAGGATGATTTCCTGCATGCTCTTCAGTGTTTGATTGTGGATTATTGGAATTGGAGTATAGTCCTAGTGTAGATGAGCCAGTAAAACATTGATATTAATCCCAGCTCTAAGCAGACATACATCCTGGAAGACAGCATACCATGTAAGCTGCTGAATATTGGAGCAGTTTTGCTCTAACTGATTGCTTTTTCTGTACGTCCTGGCCTGCCCTCCCTCCATGGTGTCCTGAGTTTCATTGCAAGCTGTGGCTCTGTCACAGTCACTTCAGGATACTGTTTGTCTTTCCGTAGGTTCTGGAATATGCTGTCAGCTTTGATATTTTGAATATTTATAGAGAGAAGAGGTCAGCAATATAAAATACTGTTCCTGTTCATCGTGCTTTGTCAAGGGCTATAAAATTTTACTTTTGCATGTGCTGTCTTAAAAGTCTTGTGTAGCAACTGCGTGGCACGTCACGTTTACACCAGTGGTGCCCCCCACAATTTTGGGAACGTGTAATCTGTGTGACAGCATCAGCTTTGGAGCACTGCTTTGTATGAAGGATCCATTGCTCAAAGGTAGTAAGCTGTCAGAGCTGACTGTGTCAATTAATATGCAGCAGGCTTTGTGTCTGCTGATTGTTCTTCTAATTTAATGTGCGTGATGATCTGTCTTACCAGCAGTAGTGGTGCATATTTAAGGACACAGTACAGTGCAGGGATGCTCCCTGGTGTCTCACAGGTTGCCTATGTGTCTTCAGGGCAACTATTTCAATCCTTACACAGCTTCTGGCAGCCTACCATCCTGGAGGCATCTTAGGAATATGAAAAAGAGAGGTTGCAGGCTCTACTGATGCAGTGATGGTCAGTATCGCTCTTCTGCCTGCTCTGTTTCTGGAGAGCTGTGGTGCTGCCTGTATCTGAGGTGGATGTAACTTGTTCAGGAGAGTTGGCTCTTTTGAAGAGCTGGATGTATGTCAGGGAATAGGCCTTCGTGTGGCTGTGCTGCTTGCTACTAGGCAAAAAGTCCTCTAGTACAAGATTTTTACTTGTGTCCATAATCAGTAAAATGTCCAAGGCCATTTCTGTTCAACAGTTTTATCTGTGATAAATGCAGGCTGCTGCCCAAAATTACACTCTCGCTCTTCCTTTGTAGTGCTTATGTAGCTCCACAGTGAATAGAAGAACCGATCTGGCTGAAAAGTAACTCGGAACATTAATTTTCAGCCACATGTTCTGTGGTCAGATAGCCTGTTCATTGATTTGGGTTGCTGCTTAATTGCATGGACATTTCAGCCTCCCTGGGATGGCATTAGAAATGAGGCGTGTGGGACAAGGCAAGAAGGGGATGAGAACCATTTGTTCCCTTTTTCAGTAGCCCACACTTACGTTTTATTAAAGTCACCATGGAACTGAGGTGGTTGTCAGCCCTGAAAGTGGTTTTAAGTACAGTGCTGTGCTGTCTGCTCTTTTGTTTCATAACACTAATGAATTTTCTCTGTGTAGGGGCGAGAAACAAAAATACCTGCTTCACTTTTCTCCCCTTGAACACTCAATCCAAACTTGTGAGTGTATCAGCTAAGTTTAATAGCTTAATTTTAAACAGCAAACCCTATATTTAAAACCAGGAGTTTGGTGAACTTGGATTCTTTTCTTTCTGTTGTAACTTTTCAGAGGCTATTAACTTTAAATGTAATGTAGCAGCCAGTCAAACTTCAGGCTTTGTAATTAGGGAATAGAGTTGTAAGTTGCTCGTCAACCAAATTCTCTTCATTTCTGAGGTGCGAAGTCTAGTTGTGTGTTACTTATGTAAAATAAACTGTTGGTTTTCAGTGGTCATAGAGCAAGGCTGTGATAGAGCTGAGCTTGATTTAGGATTCTGAAAATGTGCTGCCTGTTTACAAGCCCATGCTGTTTCCTTGCTTTACTTAAATCTGCTGCTGCTTTTAATTCGTGCCTATCGATGGAGGCTACTTTTCTTTACTGTTGTGATCTTGTCGTTGAACCAGTTTGGTTAAAGAAATAGTTGTCTTTCCTTTTCTCCTGCTTGATTTAGCAATTAAAGTTTTTTTATTCTATAGTTAAGACTTAAAATACTGTACTGTAAAACTGTGTTAAACGTTCTGTGTTTTGTATACAGTGGAAAAGAGTATTTAGTTTTTTAATCAAGGAGAGTACAGAAAACAGTGGGAAGTCTGCAACATGCTTTTCTTCAGTGTCCGAATTTTCCTGTTTTGGGAAAAGCAGCAAATTTAGTATGTGCATGAGAATGAGATTAATGCTTAAGTGGTGGTACCTGAAAGTTAGATTGTGATGTTCAGTTTCGGATACACATGGCCTTTGTTTGAAGTCTTAGGGAAGCTTATGTTTAAAAACAAACAAAAACAAAAAAGCCAATCCAGAAACTATCCTTTAAAATTGAATTTTGTTAAGAGCTAGGCTGAGGAAGTTTTGCCTGTTTTAAGGAACATTACAACTGTATTGACTACTTAAAACCAGAGAACTTGTTCACCTTTTAAAAACATTATCATTTACCTTGAATCACGTGTTCCATTTTGATAGCCTCCTTCATATAGAAAATATAGCATGAGATGTCAGTTTAAATGCAAGTCTAACAATGCTCTATCTTCTATGTGAAAGGAAGTATTCTGTACATTTTTCCATGTTTGACACCATGGTGTTTTGAATAACCATGTTCCATATTCATATCAATTTTTTGTTTTTGTTTTCAATTTATGCACAGCACTTGCTCTGAAATTTGGGGACTGAGTACACCAAACACGATAGATCAGTGGGATACAACAGGCCTTTACAGCTTCTCTGAACAAACCAGGTGAATATTCTGCCCTCTCTCGCATCATAGAAATCTTGTGGGAGGGATTGGCTTTGGAGGGTCTGTAATGGGATGCTTTAGCTGTAAAATAGACTAAAATGCTTCCTAGGCCTCTCATGGTACAGCATTTTAAAATTTTTGCTTGCCAGTATAGAAATCCAAGTGTTCTCAGCTGATGTTTTGACCAATGAAACTCTAATTCTGGAATATTCCTTTTTCACGCCAGTGCCATTGAAAGAATGGGAAGACTTAAATGCAAGCTCTAATGTGATTTGGTATTTATATTAACAAAGTTGGAATACTTAATTCTTTAGAACTAATCTTACAAAGTGTTTAAACTGCTTTGTATGCCACAAGCTTTCAGTTAAATCTTGCTAATTGGCTCAGATACGAGCTACTAAAGAATTGTTTGTAAATTCTTCAGTAGTTAATGGTGGGCAAATTTTAAACAGGGTCTTTATTTTTTCATGTCACATTACTTGATTTGTGTATTGAGGTTTGTCTCCCATCCCATGACAATCATAAACATCTGCATTTGTGTAAGCATATGCAGTCTGTCTTAAAACTAGCAAAACATTTTCAGCTGGTAGCAAGGCAGATGAAGTCAAGAAGATAAACTGTACAGCCCTTACAAGATGTGCATTCATGCTTTTTGCATTACAGTTATACTGCCATGTGGATCACTTGGGCAGCTGACTGCTTATAGGCTTATTTGCAGTCCTGTGGGAATTCTTATGTTTAAAGCCTTAAAGCATCCATGCCACAGCAAAGCCTTGAGGTTTAGCAGCAGAAGGGACTATTAAGTGTGTGATTTTATTTTTTTTTAACAACTGTCTTCTGCATTTAAAAAAAAATGTATATGAAGCAATCACCCTAAATACTTGGTTGGAGGTAAAGTGGCTTTTAATGAACTCTAAATTCACTGGCAATAATTTGAGCAGCTCAAAAATAAGTTAAGACACTGCTTGATACCATCATTTTTATCACATTTGAAGCGTTTTAACAAGAGTATAAATGTCACTAACAGTGTCAATCCACTGAATTCTGAGAGTAAATAAACTACCCATCCCATGTGTGTTGCTTGAGCGATTAAGAGACAGCATGCAGTCTGTAAATGCTTCTCAACATCTTTCCCATATAGATCTCTCGATGGCCGTCTACAGGTATCTCATCGTAAAGGATTACCGCATGTTATTTACTGTCGTTTGTGGCGCTGGCCAGATCTTCACAGTCACCATGAACTTAAAGCAATTGAAAACTGTGAATATGCTTTTAATCTTAAAAAGGATGAAGTATGTGTAAACCCTTACCACTACCAGAGAGTGGAGACACCAGGTAGGAAGACTGCTTCTGCTTCTGACTTTCTGTAGCAGCGTCTGTACGTACTTGTTCAGCATAATGTTTTAAATGAAAAAGAGAAAGATGATGCTTTCTCTTGCCAGAAGTACAAGACGATTAGAGATACAGCTTTTGAGAATACCATCCCCTGAAAGTTTTTAATAGTAAAGATACTGAAAAATCTTTACTTTACAAATGTGTTGAGTAACCCGGTAAACACTTCCAGTACTGCCAGCAGTTTCCAGTTGGCTAAGTATGGTCCGGCATGACAAGGAGAATAGAGATGACTTACCTTTGCTAATGTGGAATAGTCTTACTCAAGAAGCACCTCAGGAATCTGTTTCTTCCAGTAACTCGCAGTACAATTGCAGTATTAGCAGTACTGAGAGTCAGAAAATTTCAAAACATCTGAAGAAATTGTTAGATGTTTTAGATTTTTTTTTTTCTTTTAGCTCACAGAACTGTGTGTTTTGAGGGTCTTACTAATGCTTTGAATTTTGCTTTTCCAGTCTTGCCTCCTGTACTAGTGCCTCGGCACACTGAGATTCTAACGGAGCTTCCGCCTCTCGATGACTATACCCATTCCATTCCTGAAAACACTAACTTTCCAGCTGGAATTGAACCACAGAGCAATTACATACCAGGTATTTTCTTAACTCCCACTGCAAAGGGTACACTTAACATTGTGCCACTCGAACAAAGATGGTAATTTCATCCTCCTAAGTGATCAAATTAATTGAAAGATGCACCAACAAATTAAATCTAGTTGATTTCATGTATTAATTCCAGTGGAAATACCTGAACACTGTTGTGCAGAACACGATCCTGTGTGAAACCACATTTGCTGTGGTTTCACAATAGCTTACTTGGTTTCAATAGCTTATCTAAGATTCAGAATGCTAATGAGTACAAAGTAGACCTTCCCCTTACGCTTTAAGCCTGTTTTACAAACATATAGGGGTTGCCAAATGCTGTGTATTGGACGCTGCGTAGCAAACTGATGCTCAATCTCACCACATGTAGGATGTGGAGAAAACTTTTAAGTTGCAAAACAGTGACTTAAGAAGTGTTTTGATCTGTAGTTCACAGTCAGTCAAGGTCTGCTTTGTGTATTTGTTACTATTGTGTGCATACAGTTTTGTCCTTTTAATATGAAAGAACGACCTAACAATATTGAACTCTTAAAGAATTCTTCCTCCCCCTCTTTGCCCCCCCCCCACCCCAAAACAAATACCAAGACTAATCTGCTACAGTGCACCTGAAAGCCTGTACCCTTATTGAAACATAAAATCAATGACCTTTGTTTCCTGCCCCAGCTTCCTGTTTCCTCTCTCTTCAGGAAGTTGCCTGAAGTGTAAAACCAAGCAAAGCTGAAGTTTTCTCATAAATGTTTAATGCAGCTATGTTATGAACAAGCTGAAAATTCAGATCTGGATCTCATGAAGAATAAGAGGACTTCCTTGAAACTCAAATACGTGCAATGTACAAATTGTATCTACATGTCTTAAACAGGATATAGCTTGTGTTTTCTTTAAATGCATCCAAGAATTGAAATGGCACCAAAAAAATGGCAATAAATTTGATCTCACATGTTTAATTTGTGCCACATTTGTTGCCACCTAGGGACAGCAGATCTTTAAAGAGCAATTTAAGGTGCTTTCTTAACTTATGTACACTTTTTTGACTCAGTTTGAGGGCTTTTGATAGCATTTGCAAACAAGTTACTGGAAAGCCACCGTTTGAAAATCCAGTGCTATGGAAATGAGCTAAAGCAACTAGGCAGTTATTTGCAGGAGGTCTTGTTCAAGGTGATTGTGGGTATTCACATGATCTTCAAATGTTTATGCAGCTAACCTCACCTTGCCTCCTTCTCTTTGTCCCTGACACCCTCCTGTTGTATTCATGTCATGGCATCTTACTTTATTTGACCTTGCTAACTTAGTCTTGAATACTCAGATGGGTTCTGATAGGTCTTCTGTGTCTTGACAGCCTGCTTCAGAGAACCGTTTCCTTTAGCGGTAGGCCAGACTAACAACCATGCTAGTTTTGCACCGCAGTACTGTTGCAGTACTTGGTCTACAGAGAGGATGGTTTCACCTACAGCTGGGAAGATGGCAATCATGAAGGTGCAGGATGGCCTTTGGGGCTGTATGTTCCCTTTCAGGTTACGGATGCGCTAAACTACATTGTCCAAACTTCTGGCAGCATTCAAGCTCTGCTAAGAATTTTTAATGCTGCACTTGGGCATTTATTTCCAGCTGTGGTGGTGCTCAACCTCTGACCCTAAAACAGTATTAATAGTACTAGGTGGAGGAAATCTTCTCTGTTCAGACAGAGACTAGATATGGAAAATAATCTGTGCCAAAGAGCCTAGATTAGCACCCGGAAACAGGAGACATGGGTTGGATTGGAAATGGTTATTGACCTTTTACCATGGCTGTGGGCTTAACTGTAACGAAGGATTTGGAGATGGGTGGAGTCCACTTTATCGCAATGAATTCTATAAAAATGTGCAAAACAAGTACGATTTTTGTCATCATACTTCTTTGTAGTAAAGATTTCCCTTAATCTTACCTTTAAATTCTCACTTGAATTTTGTCACATCTGTATTTAGCACACTAGTTTTACAGAATTAACCAAAGATGTAGTTCTTTCAGTTCATTTTTATTTAATCAACTGTCTTAATCTAGTTTCCTCTTGCTGACTTCCTTCTGATCTTACTATATTGCTGTAAATCTCAGACATGATGTTTGCTATAATTTGATATTAATTCTTAAGCAAAAGGCTTTATCTTTAAATTTCTGTTGTTTTGTAATAATGTAATTAAATGTTTAATCTCTCAGATGTCTCAGAGACAATTCTAAGGCAATTGTAGAGATAGTTAGCTTCAAACACTTTCACTAAAGAAATCCAGGTTTTGCCTTTAATATATAGGAAAAGACATTTGCCCAGTTCAAAGAAAATTATTTCCTGAAATGCAGTTGGTTAAATCATTATCTGGATTACAAAGTACATTTTGAATGGGGGAAAGGAACAACCATACTCCCCCGGGTTTTGAAGATATTTCTGTGGAATTAGACACAGTTTCTAGTATCAGAATGCTTCAAACTTGTTACTGAGTTTACTCTGGTCTGTGAAACTCCATCTTTAAAGAAAGCTAGTTAAAAGAATAGATGATCGTTTTAATAGAGCTTGGAAGTAATAATGATAATAGAGCTTGTGCAGTGTAACTAGTTAGATAATGTAGTTATTAATGAGTGAAATCGACTGTTGGGTATTGAAGAAAAATGGATTTGGGGACTGAACTGAAAAATAACCTTTAAATCTAGCAACTTCTATAAGGCGTGAGAGGGTATCTGATCTGATGGTTGTACTACATAAAGACAGCTCACGCTTTTTTTTTTTTTTGCAGAAGTCACCAGATGGTTTTTTTCATTTGTAATTCTACTAAATGTGAAAGCTGTTGATCACAATTGCAAAATTGTTACTCATTGTAGTGAAAGTGTCTTGTCTTAAATGGAACAAACAAGGATTATATGTTAACTGTATAACATTTTTGAGCAATTGACTGCCATACAAGAGATGGTACATTTTACATAGACAGTAAGGCAGGTAATGCGTTTGAAGTCCTACTGGAGGGAAAAAGGGACAGCAAAATGAAGTTCTTATTCAGCATTCAGGTATCATATGGAGCTCGTGAAGACTTGAGGGCAAAAACCCCAAATGCTAAATCTTACAAATTTCCGAAGTCATTGAACCAATTTTTTTGACAGAAACACCACCTCCAGGATATATCAGTGAAGATGGAGAAACGAGTGACCAGCAGTTGAACCAAAGCATGGATACAGGTAACACTTATTTTTCACTACTTTCAAGACTTGGTGTCCTGGTTTTGGCTGGGATACAGTTAATTTTCTTCCTAGTAGCTGGTAGAGTTCTGTGTTTTGGATTTAGGATGAGAATAATGTTGATAGCAACAACTAAAACATCAGTGTGTTAAGTTGCGCTTACACTAATCAAGGACTTTTCAGCTTCTCGTGCTCTACCAACTGAGAAGGCTGGAGATGCACAAGAAGCTGGGAGGGGGCGCAGCCAGGACAGCTGACCCGAACTGGCCAAGGGGATATTCCATACCATAGGACATCATGCTCAGTATATAAACCGGGGGAAAGCTGGCCAGGGGGCCGCTGCTCGGGGACTGGCTGGGCATTGGTTGGCGGGCGGTGAGCAGTTGCGTTGTGCATCACTTGCTTTATATATTCTTTTAGTATTATTAATAATAATACTATTTTCTTTTATTTCAATTATTAAACTGTGCTTACCTCAACCCATGAGTTTTCTCACTTTACCCTTCTGATTCTCTCCCCCATCCCACCGAGGGGGGAGTGAGCGAGTGGCTCTGGTGCTCAGTTGCCGGGGTTAAACCATGACACTTGGGATAACAACCTAGTTGTGATCCCTCTGCATAGTGGCATAAATTCAGCCCAAATGATGATGGCAGTAGCCCTCTGTACAACCTGGTGCTTTCTGTTTAAAATATCACTTTCAATCTTTTGTGAACAAATTAATTTTTTGCTAGGGGAATGCTTTTAAAACATTCTGTGCCAGATTAAGTACATTTCATTTGTTTTGTAACAAAAGCATACAGGTCTAATTAGGTCTTCATCAGAAAGCCTTAAAATAGATTTTAATAGTTGACTGGTTTCAACTTACCCCTAACCTTACCATCTAGAAACAGGTTCATTGAAGCAAAATGTCTGTTCGGCCTAAACAAGTTACAGGAGTGCTGCATTTTGAGAACCTGTCTCTTAACTCTGACAACCTTATCACTTCTGCCATGTTTCAAATTAATTCTTGTATGGAAGGCTCTACTGAAAGAGTAGTGGAAACATTAAGTGTTTGTGCCTTTGCACAAGGTTGGGTTTCCAGATAATCTGGTTGGCCTTAGACTTGGACAAAACACAGTTAATGTGCTGGATAAGAACCTCCTGCTATGTGCTGGCAGACCTGAGTGTGTGTTTGGTTAGCTAATGTTAGCAACCTTTTTCAGTTAATGGGAATCAACTGCACTAGTTTCTGTAAGAACTGCAATATTTTCCCACTATGTGACAATAGGTACCTTAATTTAAAAAGCCTGACATCAGCAGTCATTGTAGAAATGTTTCTGTGAAAGCCTCTCTGTATTTTGCGTACTAGTGCGCAAATTGTGTCAGAGAGTTCATGTTTTTCTGAGTTTTTTTCCTTCCTCCTTGTAGGAAAGAATTATTTCCTCAAATGAGGAAATTCAGCCTGTTCTTGAGATAAACCCTTTCCTTTGAGAATAGAGAAGTAATACCTTCATTGTCTCGTCCGCTTTTTCTTAGCTTTTTTCACTGAATTTGGGAAGAAGTCGCTACCTTCTCACTGGAGAAGTGCATAAATAAAGTTATGTTCACAGAGTGTGCATGATGTGAGAGCTCTGCCAAATACAACGCTAAGATGTTAATCGAGTCTTTACAAGGAGGGTAGGTTCCCAGGAGTCTGGAAAATTAAATGTAATCTTAATTCAGAATAAGCATGTGACATGCTGGAAAACTGGTTGTAGGATTTCTGAGGTTTCTTATTCCAGAGAATTTTAATGTAAAACTGTATCTAGATAATGGTCATACGTCCCCGTCTGAAATAACAAGAATCATTTGTCCTGAAACAATCTGTATTGTTTCAACAGGATCTCCAGCAGAGCTGTCTCCTAGTACTCTCTCCCCAGTTAATCATAGCTTGGGTAAGCTGGAAATACTTTTAATTGTTCCTGTGTGTGTGATGACTCTTCTTTATATGTATGTAATTACATTAAAAATGAAAATGTACTTTAAAGAAGTAAGAGCTGTATTAGGAGGAGACTATTGGGTTGGCTTCCTGTTGATAATGATAATAGGGCTGGGTTAATAACTTGTTAATAACTACTCTACTTCTGTAACTGTTGAGCTTCTAGCAAAGAGAAAGAAGAATATAGTTGTGTGTGCAGGAATAGCATTTATAAAATAAATAGTTTAAAGGACATTAGCCTATCCATTGTGCTGCCCAGACTTGCTGTCTGCCTTGTGTGTGTGTTCTGCTGCTCTTCTCATGTACTGTTTCACCTGTGACCACAACACAATTGTTGCTCCCACATTAGTTGCCCACCTGCTTTGATCAGGTGCCATTGCTGTGTGTCTGTATAAATGCCTCAGGAAGATCAGGTTCCCTTGGGTTTGTTTAAGGAATGGATGTGACAGGAAAATGCTGTTCAGAACACTGAGTAAGTAATTAGGGTAGGTAAAAAGGGGAAGCCACGCAGGAAAAGCTGAAGATGCACAGGGAAGATATCGAGCTCTAGTAGGGGAGAGTAAAAGGAGCTTAGAGCTGCCTTTAGATAAAGAGTCAGTATAAGATATAGTGTAATACAAGGGAACATAATTTTCATATTATTTTTTTCTTTGTGCGGTCCAATGTTTGATAGTTTAATCTTTTCTTTAATGTTGCCAAAGAGTTCGCAAGTTATAGAAAGGCAACAGAAATGTCTCAACGTCTGGCACTCACAGCAACATTAGCTTAATCATTTTACTGAGCAAAATGCAAGTACTGAACTACATGAGCTGTGGTCAGATTAGATCACCCCTTCTTCCCCTTCTCCTTCCCTTGTGTAGAATATTGAATTCCATTCTGTTTACTGGCGTAGGTAAAAATGGCAGCAAGCAAAATATAATTTGAGTAGCTTGAGGAGACTACCACTGTCGTTTCTGGAAGAGATGAATAGCAGGGCAGATAGATTTCTTTTCAGTCTCAAATTCTGTGTTAAGCTTGTTTTTTTAAAATTTTTTTTAGACTTGCAACCAGTTACTTACTCGGAGCCTGCGTTTTGGTGTTCAATAGCTTATTATGAATTGAATCAAAGAGTGGGAGAAACCTTCCATGCATCACAGCCTTCCCTGACCGTAGATGGCTTTACAGATCCATCGAATTCAGAACGATTTTGTCTAGGTCTGCTTTCCAATGTAAACAGAAATGCTACAGTGGAAATGACAAGGCGACACATAGGTAAAAATCGCTGATCTTTTAACTATTTAATTTCATTTTAGCCATTAAATTCTCTGGAATGATCCAGGTAGGATGGGCAGATCTGTGTGTTGGGATCCTTTCATCCTTGTGCAGCCAGCCATTGAACTTCTCTCTCGAGGCTTGCCAAGGAGAGCTTGGTCTCTCTTGCTAAGGACAGAAGTGGAAAGACACAGAGGTCACTGCTGCTGAAATCAGGGAGAAATGTAGCAGCTTCTGCTGCCACAGCCAGTTGCAATTGGGAAGAGACGTAGTGATGGCTGGAGCTGAAAGGAGCTGCCTTTCCTTAATCAGTAGTCACTAAGTCGGTGGCAGCAGCATTCACACAGCTCTCAGGCTGAGTGGCACAGGAGGAAGCCACTCAACTTTATGGGATTTCTGTTGCTCACGTTGCTGTCCTCCGCCTTCTGGAAAAAGATGCTGCACCAGGGCATCCTGAGGGGCAGGTTTTTGGCTTTCAGGCTCCTCGTTGGACCACTCTGACCTGGGTAGCATTTATGTTCCAAGTTGCTTATAATTGAAATTTAAGCTTTAATTAGAAAATATTAGCATGTTGCTTAGTTTATTCCAATTTATAAAATGCAGAATGGACATTGGTAGTACTTCTTGAATTTTTTTCTGAAGTGGGAAGAGCTGCCATTGAGATAACAGGCTGTTCCGACATGATCAAGATTTTCTTTGTAATGGTTAGTAAAAAATATTGTTTTCCACAATGCAGCATCTTGGCTTTAAGTTCTTCAATAAACTACTTTTTTTCTTTTTTTTTTTTCTGGATTCTTTTATTTAGCAACATTCACGAGATTTTTTGTTTTTTACTTTTAGTAAAAAAGTTCAACCTCTTTAGTAGAACCTTCTGACTCCCTCTATGCCAAATCCAAATGCTTGTCTAATAAAATTCTAGATGTGCAGAAACCCGGGCTGTGCCTGTGCTGACTGATCAAAATGGTCAATGATGAGGAAAAGCAAAAATAGAAGAAGCCCTCACTTTTCATAGAGCAGCTCGCATTTTGGTTGAAAAATAATTTTGAAGAAAAAGGGGAAGAGAAACTATTGCCTTTAAAGGACCTGTTAATTATAAATAGTTTTCTTTGGGAGATCAATTGTGTGTTACTTCACTTAGTTGTGCTAGAAATAAGCCATACAGATTTTTGTCCACTCAGAGAGAACAAGATCACAATTTAAAAGTGAACAATAGGATTTCTTATGGGTATTTTTTTGTAATAGGGCTAAGTGAAGTCCTGTTGTTTTTGTCAAAGTAGTACAGAGAAGGGGTATGCAGTGCGTTGTGAAATGGTGTGGGCGCACGTAAGCAGAGAGTGTTGGAAGTTGTGTACTTGTGTTTTTCCTTTTTTACCATGGTGGCCTGTGCCACTTCACATACAACACTTTAATATTAGCACAAGTTTTAATTCTGTTGAATCTAATCTTTTTATTTCAATTTTGGTATTTCTTTAAGTGAAAAAGTTATTTGGTAATGAACACTGCTTCCTAACTTGGATTTGGTTACAAGCCGTTAAATGGCTAGAAAATTCTCTCTCACTCTTGACCAAAAATTATTCTGCTTCTCCTTCAAATATTGTGTGTTTGTGGGAGAAGAATGCTTGTTAATTGTGTTCTGCTCCTGCTACAGCTGTCGGCCCAGCAGTGTGGTCCTGTAGATAATTGATTTCTGTTTCTGTTGTAAAGAACAACCTTGGCCTTCTCTGAAACAAAATACGCCCTTGTTTGTTAATCTGCTTGGGTCATATCATAACTAGAGTTCCTTTGAATTTTGCTACAGGAAGGGGAGTACGTCTCTATTACATTGGTGGAGAAGTTTTTGCTGAGTGCCTAAGCGATAGCGCGATTTTTGTTCAGAGCCCCAACTGTAATCAAAGATATGGCTGGCATCCTGCAACTGTGTGCAAAATTCCACCAGGTTAGTAGCCTACCAAAGGTCTCGCGCAAAAATATCTGGTGAATGTATTCACTGGATGACACTTGCTTTCCTTTTGATACCTAGAACAGGTTTCTTCATAGTTTTGGCCTTCTGTGTAGCAAACGCACGTATTCCATTGATTGTACCCTTTTGACTTTTTTTTTCTCTATAGGATGCAATCTAAAAATCTTTAATAACCAAGAATTTGCTGCTCTTCTGGCTCAATCTGTGAATCAGGGTTTTGAAGCAGTTTATCAGCTTACTAGAATGTGTACCATAAGAATGAGTTTTGTTAAAGGATGGGGAGCTGAATACAGGTAAGAAAAAAACCTTTGCTTTTAAATGTAAAGTTAATCATTTTTCTTCTCTCACTAAAACACTATTTCTGTCAGGCTTAAAAGCCATATGTCCAGGCGTCTTACTGCTATTGTAGATATGCTGTCTGCAAGTTGAACCCGTATTTTCCTTTTTCTCCCCCTCAGCTATGGAGCTCCTAAGTCGTAAAGACCAGTAAACTGATTTTAGTATTGCACTGAAGTCAGCTGTTGAGCAAGGATTGTCGTCAAACTTCTATTTCTTCACTCAGTCCTGCTTGCTTGCTTATTGTGGTGGAACCACTGACAACATCTAGAAGTTTCACAGTTTGTGCTATGAGATTATTTGCCGTTTGTTAGACGTACAGTTCTTTTGGTCTCTTGTCCTGTTCTATATGGAGTGTAATGAGTTCATTAGGTTGTGGTGCTGATAGTACCTGACAGAAGGAATTGGAATCACTTGGAGTGCATTCTGCAGAATAAAGCAGCTGGAGAACACACAATTAAGGGATGGCAGATATTTTGGAACTTGTAGTGGAAAAAACTTTGCAGGCGTAAGATGACTGTGTTTATGTAGTAAAACTGCTAAAAACAGTTTTTTGAGTGGAAAAAATAGGTTTTTTTCTGCTTTTGAATAGATTCCAATTGTATTTTCTATTAGCACAAACTAAGAGCTGTAGTTGAGGACTGTGCCTGTTTTTAATGTAGTATGGGAATTTGCGAAGAAAAGGCATTGACCTCTAACTAAGCAGTATTAAAGATTTCATTATTTTGGAGAGCTAGAGATGCGGTTTTAAACAAATCCCTTAAACCTCTCTAGAAATTCTCCACTGAAAGAATAGAAGTCTGACATATCAATACCCTATTGCAATACATAATGATTTTTTTAAGTCCATATAATTTCTGAAGTTGAATAATGGCATATAGGTTCCACTGTAAATCCTGGGGTTTTGATTCTTTTATCTACTCTTGAAATATATACACGTAAACAGCAGCATCAGTATGTGGGGGAGGCTTCTCGGCAAAATGAAGCCAATTTTGTAAAAGCCTAATTAGATGAAATGAGAAATTTGAGTAATGGAATAAATTGGTACCTCTTTGTTAGCAAGAGGTACACAAGAAAGAGTCTGGCTCAAGTTTAAAGAACTCTTGGATTTGGCTCAAAAGGAGTATGTATACACTTACGCATAATTAAATACAACATTCAAATCAGAACAGAAGAAAGGCTTAATCAGTCAGATTATATGGAGACAACTTGAAGTGAATGGAGTGTAAGTGCTAGGTTAAAACAGTGGGGAGGCTTTTGGTAAAGTTATTTCTAAGGAGGGAGAATATTGGTTGTTAGTAGTCTGTAAACCCTTCAGAGATCATAGGGTTGACAAAGGTCCAGTGGAAACACTGCCAGAACAGCACAAACTGTTTACTGACATAATGCTGAACTAGTTTCTTAGCACCTCTGTTTAAGATGGTGGTAATGAATTATTGATGCATAAAACTTGTAAGTTACACTGCAGTTGTGATAAAAGCAAGAAGAGGTTGCTCCTTGCAAACACAACCTTAAATGAATGTAGTCTGAATTGTCAAAATAGACCAGGAAGCAGGGTAAAATCCATCATTCTTGTTAAAACTTCTGTGCTTCATTACTATGTCAAAAACATTTCTCATAGAACAGGCTTCGGCAAAGCCACAGCATTACTTACAATTTAGGTGTATGGCATATGTGCGTAGAGGTGTAAATATGGCAAGGTGGTAGATTTTATAAGCTTGGTAGACAAAATAGCTGATAGGTTTTTGCTTGATACATGCTGGCTTGAATTGAGAATGGTGGTAGAAGTTCAGTTGACAGTCAGGTGTTCACGTTAACACAGGAACTATCCAGGGCTAGGATCATCTTCTGAAGAAAGTTAAGTAGAGGTAATTACAGCAAAGAGACTTACTGATAATGTGAACTGGAAATCCATGGGTAGAAGAGGCTGAGGTTTTTAGCTTTGAGATGGCTGCTAAGTGACTGTCACTATTTTATCAACTTTTGCCAGCGTAGTGCAAAGCCAAAGCTGTTGAAGAGAACCAGTTATAAAATTTTGAGGAAGTGTGTTGTGGAACACATTGTAGGGGAGTTGACAGCAGTGGAATAATGAACTTCCTTCTTTGGGAGAGGATTCGAGACTAAATGGAGTTATATTTCCTGTGGTTTAGATTGTTCTTTTATTGGATCACTTTGTTTTGGCATAGGCATTCGGGGCTAAGATAACAATGTTTTTTAGACTGCTGAGAGAGCACAGACCCCAGCCACTTTCTTCTCCTAGAAAATATGAAACCACAGGCAACTTTGGAAATCCATCCTCTCACTGGCTTAATCTTTCTGCCTTTTCAGTTCCTCTGTTTATATAAACAGATTTCCTTAAAGCGAAGGGTTGCAGTGCTGACAGTAAAAACGAAGGGGCTGGGTTTGTGTCTGACTAATCTGCTGCCTTTGAATCTTAATGCCTCCTTGCTTTGACTTTGGGATAGCTAGAATTACTAGGAAAAACTGGCTTAGCAACAGTAGTCTTGCCAGTCTAGTTTGGGAAAACTCCCATGCCCGGAGTGAGTACAGTGAAATAACAGGATTTCTCAGGCAGAGTATGTCCAATACTGATTTCTTTACTTTGGAGATGAGAAGGAAGATTTTTGAATAACAGGTCTCTGAAACAAGGCTATATGGGAGAGTGAATGAAGCTTTTATGGTTGTCAATCCTTCAGCTTTACTGAGGCTTTCTATATGGTGTTTAATTAAGGCCTTCTGTTGTGGAAAATGGTAGGCAAGTTTATGTAGAAGACAAGAGAAACACAATTCATACTTAAACTGTTTGTGTGAGGATGTTACAGTACAAAACACACGTAGAAGTGCAAGATTACAGGAAATCAGAGATAAAGTTCGGTGTTCGTTTGAGATAGCATCAGTTAGCACAGTATAACCACACACTGTGTTTTGAGTAGTGTTTCTGACAACATCTAGCAGTTTCCTTACACATTTATCTTGTCAATTGCTCAAAAAAGCCAGACCTTATGATTGCAATAATACTGTGCTGTTTGGCCATGCTGCTGGCGCAGAGCCCAGTGTTTCTATTCCATATTTCTCAGTAGTTGTCTACAAAATTCAAAGCCAGTTATGCACGCAGACTCTTTGAAGGTTGAGATGCAGCTGCACACAGCTATCTGTAATGCGAACACCACATTGGTTGGACAATCTTCAGTTTTAAATTTCTTTTTAGTAGTAAGGCTTTTGGTGTGGCACTTGAAACAAATGCTTCGGTTCTTACCTTATTCTCTAGAGCAGAATATTCTTGATATGTTATGGACAAGCATGTAATTATTGATGTTTTATAGATATGGGGTGTTTTGGGGTTTTTTTGTTGCCTTTTTTTTTTCTTCAGAGACTGTCTGTAAAAAGGTTAGTAACAGTTGTGGTGATGGTTGCATATTTTTATCTTCCTGTGTAGTAGATGTGGATGGAAATGTATTTGATCATATGATGGAGAACTTTGTGGCAACCAAAGTTACTTTCTGACTTTGCTATTATTCTTTATTTTCTAGGCGGCAAACAGTAACAAGCACTCCTTGCTGGATTGAACTTCATCTGAACGGACCTCTACAATGGTTGGACAAAGTATTGACTCAGATGGGCTCCCCTTCAGTACGCTGCTCCAGCATGTCGTAAAACTCCTTCCTCCGTTACCAGTGGGCTAAATATCAAGTCCAATCAACAGACTTAATATAACAGCTCGTCTGTCGTAGTATTTGTGTGTGGTCCCCATGAACTGTTTACTATCCAAAAAGGTTTTTAAAAAAAAAAA